>JAQQZT010000013.1:3334520-3344552 GCA_030068275.1 Clarias platycephalus | reverse complement strand
TTACCTCAAAAAAGTACAACAAATGTTTAATCATTCTAATGCCTTAACATTGTTTACAGTCACTCAGATCGTCACACTTGCCCATTTTTTCTGGTTTCACCATGTCAACTTTGAGAAATTGACTGTTCTAATATATTCCACCACTAGTCAGGTTTTGCTGTAATGAAATTATTTGCTGTTGTATTCACCTCTGAAAGTCTTTAATGTTTCGACTGATTGGTGTACATTGTTATTTGTAAAAAAGAAGTTCAGCATGTACTTTACCTAAAACAATTATTTAATTATTTGTACAACCATGTATACAAGTTTATTTAAGGCGTACTTTACTGGGGAAGTATCGTATTCGAAGAATGTATTTACAGTTCTAAAATTAAACAGTATATGTTAATTCATAGATATATAGATAGATGGAAATTCCAGTCAATCCTGAAGGAAATTCCCAACCTCCAGACATAAAGGACTGATTTTATTCAGCACTATAACCATTTTAATGCCTGAACGTTGTTTTAAGCCACTCAGATCCTTACACTTGCCGATTTGCCCGCTTTCAACACATCAACTTTAAGACTTGACCATTCTGATATATTCCACTGTTTGTCAGGTTTCACTGTAATTAAATATTCGACATTATTCACGTCACCTGTGAGTGGTTTTCATGTTAAAACTGATTGGTGTATATTGTTCATTTTAAAATTAACAAGTTCAGTCACGTTATTGCTCAAATAAATGCTTCAACACTAGGTGTCAATTTGCAATTCGGTAGGAATTCATTCAGTAGTGTATTTATTCATCTGTGAACAAGTTATCAAACGTAATAAGAACAATCTTTGAAAGATTTAACATTTAACATGATTAATGTTGTGACGTGTAAACCATTTTGCAACAATGACAAGAGTTAAAAGCGCTATACAAATAAAATTGAATTGCTGTTCATTTAATTTTTCCACTGAGTAATGTACATGTATTTAAAACCAAAAAAAATTATAAGACTTGTGTGTGTTTGGGAATTTATATAAATGGAAGAAAGGTTTTGTCTGTATATTGGTCAGAACTCGCTCTTTCAATGATATCTTTACGTTTCATACATTGGAGGAACCGAAACCAGTCTCAAACGTTTTTCTGTCTGTGTGTCTGTCTATCCAGTCAGATTTTGTCTCACAAAACCGGCTGAACAGAATTTATTGAAACTTTTGCAGTACTTAGATCTCTGCCTGAAGTTTAACCTGCACCATAAGTGAAATCAAAATGTTGAGTAAAAGCGATGTTATTAAAAGTTATGTGCTGGATTTAATAATCTACTTTAAAATAAGCTACTAATAAACTACCTGCTCAATGTAAACAAACACCTGCACCAATAGATATTAATTAGAGAAGCTAAACTGAATATTTTTTTACTAAAATTCACATTATTTTTTTTACGGCTGAAATAACAGTGCTAAAGTGGTTTGAAAAGTGAATTTTAACGCCGGAGTTGTTTTAAGACAAAAATCTTAATCTTTATCCGATCTACTTTTTCGATTTCTCAGAAATTCGATTTCTCAGAAAAAGTACAACTTACAGTAGTGAAAGATATTCAAACCTACAGTATTTCTTTGTATTAATAAGTTAGACAGAAAGTTCTGCTGTACAGTAAGACAGACAGACATGTACGTGGGCTTCAACCTGAAATAATAATAATAATAATCTCACTGATTACATTAAAGCTGGTCAGCTTTAACCTTTTTAAGTATTTTTACAAACTCTTTTCCTGTCAATGACGGGTACTTCAGCTAGTTTATGAGTGAATTTAAGTGATTATTAAACATAAAAATAAAAAAGAAAGCAGGCGTGTGCATGAAAGGGTGATGAAGTTAGCCGTTAGCTTCAGACTCTGCAGTCTGACAGGAACTCGAGCTCGAGATGAGGCGGCGCGTGGATGTTCTTGGGCAGATGATCGGTGCAGAGATAAAATACACGCGCGCAATAAATGAATGCGCGGGCGCGCGCGCGCACAGATCGAGTTTAAGTTAGACTTGGTGAAGTTGCAGTGTCATGCGCATTAAACACTCCTGCCCTTGAAATGAAAAGCCTGACCGGCTGCGTCCCAAACCGCAGAGTAATCATACTGTACTCATTAATTTATACATGGCAATATTACCTCGCGTGCACATGCATAATCTACTAAACACTGTGCATCAGTCTGCAGTTAGTGTCCGTGTGTATATGTGTGTGTGTGTGTGTGTGTGGTGCATGCGGGTCTGCTGGGACGGAGCTCAGCTCTTACCTCATGAGGTCCGGACAAGAAATCTACTTCTAATGTATACACTGTATAAATAATCCTCGCTCAGTCACTGTCATCGTGCATCTCTGTCCCGTCTCAGCTCGCGTGCATGTGTGTGTGTGTGTGCATGCGTGTGTGGGTCTGAGGGATAGATAGATAGATAGATAATGTGTATGCGTGCAAGAGAGAAAGAGAGAGAGAGAGAGAGAGAGAGAGAGAGAGAGAAGACAGGAACGGGACGTATGGGATTCCGCGTGCACGACACTGCCGCGCGCGCACTCTGATATTCTGTACAGTGCCATGTCCAAAAATATCAATGCATGCATTAAACAGAGTACTGAATTATTCAGCACATTCAAAGTTTTTCTTTTATATGTATAAAATACAGTATAAAGTGTCCTCAGTGAGGTGGATGTGAGGACACCTGGTCCGGTCAGGTGAGTTTAGGACAGGTCTCTATGAGGATTTTCCCATAGTTAATGTTAACAGCATGCAACAGAAGCCCTTATTCAAAACGACTCTTTTTTTTTTTTTTTTTTTTTTGCTCATTACATATCTAAACACTTGAGGTTAAGGGCCTTGCTTAAGGGCCCAACAGTGGCAACTTGGCATAAAACTAACACAGTGTTTCATTAAAAGAACATCATACCTGGCCTGGCCAATGTCTGGACTTAAATCTGATTAAGAAGCTGTAGCATGACCTTAAACAAGCTGTTCATGATCAGAAACCCTCGGCTGAATTATTAAAAAAAATATTCTGCAAAGAAGACCAAAATCCCTCCACACTGATGATAAAGAGGATAAATGAATGAATGCCTTTATTGTCACTATACACATGTACAATGAGATTAAAACAACTCCTTCAGTGCAAACATATATATTATATAAGAAACTTATTTATTACACAAAAAAAAAAAAATTCAGTATAATATAGCCTACTAATATTGCACATTGGTTAGATATTGCACAATAATGATATTCATGTGTAGTGAATGGAGATTATTAAATGCATTACAATAGTATTGCACAGTATACAAATACAAAAGACGACTGTTTGTGACCATAAATGCTAATAGGAAAGAATATATTTTATATTTTTTATTCTTCCCTATTAGCATTTGTGCCTTCTTACTTCCTTTTTCTTTCAAGGTCACAAACAGTCGTGTAAGCATTTCACTGCGTATCATACTGTGTATGGAACAAATAAATGTTTTATTTGAATTTGATTTAAAGACTCATTACCTGTTATCACACACAATGTAGAGACATTAAAGTACTGAATTATTCAGCACATTAAAGGTTTTTCTTTCTTTAAAAAAAAAAAAAAAAAGAAAGAATGGTAATGGTATAATGGTGTTGTCTCCTCACTGAGGTGGATATGAGGACACCTGATCAGGTCAGGTAAGTTTAGTACACGTTTCTGTGCGGATGTGCCCATAATTTACGTTTCTGGCAGACATTTTAAGTTCATTGGGTTTGGCCTTGTTCAAACAGGGGCAGCTTGGTGATGCTGGGGTTCGAACCTGGGACCTTGCAATCAGCTGTCCAATGCCGTAACCAATTAGCTACACCTGAACACGATGAGAAGAATCAAACTCTAAAACTGCCACCTTTCCTCTCCCCGCCACACCTTATTGTTAAATCATGCCTCTGATCAGAGTTCAGTACCAGTTAAAAATCATTAAACACTGACACACATAAGACTGTACATCAAGGTTGCACTGCAAATAACTTCATTTCACTTATTAGATTCCTTTTTTAATCATGTGATTTATATGCTTCTTATATATCTTGTAGGTTTTTGTTTTTAAGGATTGCACTAGTAACTTCTGGTCAGCTCTCACAATATCCTGTGTCTACTGACTATACAGTATGTACGATATACAGTGTGCAACCACATCTATCTATAGAGAGGAGGACTAACACCGGTTTGAGTCACCTATGTTCCCGGACGTGCTTATCAGCTCAAATAAACACGGCTTCACTCCTGGGATGGATTTTCATCTTCCACTACCTCTGTCTCCTTTAACGAGCCGGTGGTGTTGTGGGAGACAAGCAAGCAGTCTAGTCAGGGAGTTGTGCCATTTACAGAAGTGATTCTTTGGGGACTTTGTGGACATAGGAAAGAGGCAGAGCAAAAATCGAGTCCATGGGAGAGCTGCAAGGTGAAAGATCAAAAAGAACTCAATGGCACGTTTGCCACAAAAGATCTTGATTATCAACAAGAATTTTAGGCAAATATTCTGTGGACTGAAGAGACTTTTTGGAAGTTGAACTTTTGGATTTTTTGAAAGCATTCTGTTACATCTGGGGTAAAACTAACACAGCGTTTCATAAAAAGAACATTATACCAACAGTCAAACATGGTGGTGGTAGTGTGATGGTCTGATGCTGGACATGGGCAACCTGCCATAATTGATGGAACTATGAATTCGGTGCTTTACCAGAAAATCCTGAAGGAGAATGTTCAGCCATCAACTCGTGACCTCAAGATCAAGCACACTTGGGTTATGCAGCAGGACACTGATCCAAAACACACCGGCAAGTCCACCTCTGAATGGTTTAAAACTAAACAAAATTGAAAAAGTTGAGGTCATGTCCGAAAACCCTGCAATGTCGTTGAGTTAAAAAAAAATCTGCAAAGAAGAGTGGGCCAAAATTCCTCCACATCAAGTGAAAGACTCATTGCCCGTTATAACAAACACTTGATTGCAGTTGTTGCCGCCAATGATGGCATAACCAGTTTAGGGGCAATTACTTTTTTTACATAGGACCAGGCAGGTTTGGACAGGTCTTTTCCCCTTAATAAATGAAATCATGCATTTTGCATTTACTTGTGTTTTTTCGTATAATATTAAAATTAGTTTGATGATTTGTATCACTTAAGTGTGACAAATGTACAAAAACTTGTGCATTTTCACATTTGAGCTAGTTACCTGGGCTATGTAAAGATGACGGCCTCCATCAGGTGGGTTCCTGTTATAGCATTGTATTTTTCATAGCAGAGGTTTGGAGCGAGTTTTACATTTTGGGATTTGATACATTCATAAAGTTCATGTTGTTTCTTTACAACCATGGTCCTGAAACCTACAAGAGAACGGCACGGTATACAGTGTGAGATGAGTGCAAAATAAAGCCCCTAATGAATACACAATGCAGAGCATGCTAACTAGACACTGCTACAGAACAGCACTGGATAAAAGAAAAATAAGCAGTTCCTGTTAACTGCACAGAATCGAGGAAAAACCAGTTGGTCGTTCGAATGGGTCTAGTATAACCTTGTTGTCTCTCAAGGGTAATAAAGTCCATGAGGTAAATCTGTCGTTTCAAATTGCAGGGTTTTTTTGTGTCCAGATGGACCTTGAGTTGGCGAAATGCCTCAGGAAAGAACATGTTACAGTGGTGATTCCATGGATGCTCTGGTACTTTCCACCAGTTTGAAGAAAGATGATTCCATGGATGCTCTGGTACAGTACTTTCCACCAGTTTGAAGAAACTGTGTTTGAGGTGGATGAGGTCATTTAGAATTTCAGTGGTCTTGTGGATCCATTGCTTGTGGTAGGTCATTGGTGGGTTGAAATACTGAGCTTAATAAGTTTTCACAATACCAGACTGCAGGTCTATCTGGAGAAACTCTGTTGTCTTTCTATCGAAGGTGGTGAGGATGGAAAGGAGACAGGTAGGAACTTCTAATTTTTCACAGTAAATAAAGTTGCTTTTGGAGTTTCTTGGCTAGGCAGTTGGTATTAAGGAGCCAGGCAAGGTTCTCTTTGAGTCATTGAGATGCTGTGAAGAATGATCACCTGAAGTCAAGAACGATGCTTCATTTCATCGATATTGAGGGATACATCATTGTCTGGGCCTCACTATGAGCTGACCCCCCCTTGTATGCTGACTCATCCTTGTTGCTAATGAGGCTCACTATAGCAATGTCATAAGCAAATCATTGTCCTGACTTCCAGTCCCTCATGATTGCCTGAGGGCTAAGGTTTAAGATCCAACTCTTGGAAAGTTTTCCTCAGAAATATGTCACACTATGCAATAAAAAATGTTTTCATTCAGGACTGTCTGTAGGTCTTTAACCATGCAGTGGCATAAGGTTGACAGATTGTCTTGAGGTGTCTCCAGATCGCACTTTCCGAAACCTTTGCGACAGGATGTACCCATTTCTTACCTGCTGACTCGACACTGTGAGCTTGACTCCTGTATTATATATACCAGTCACAGAGAACAGAAAACCTATATTCACATGTTTAAAAATGATTTTTCTTGGGATTTTCTCCATAATTTAGTCGTATCCAATTCCCACCCATCATTAGAGCACTTCCACATCAAGGCTACAACTACCAGTCACCAATCAGCACCTCAACCAGAACCTCCCTCAGCCAATCAGTCCTCTCTCCAGGCACCCGGTTGCGGAAGGCTACAGCATCACCCGGGATTCGAACTTACAATCGCTGGATGATGGGGCGTGCTCATTAGATCTGCACCACTCGAGAACAATTTTCATATTTTTTTATTAGCTATCTAATTTTGTTTTTAGGTTATTTTATGTGCTTTGTCTGGATATTTGAGTTTGTTACAATTTTATTATTGTCCTTAGCCCATGTCTGATCATTGGTATATATCTTAATTGTCTCCAGGTGGTCTTTTTTTAGTCCTGGATTATTTTGTCTTTATACACTTTTTCATTCTGCAAAGTCTTGCCAGTTGCAAGTGGCATTTGTGCATTTCTAAGCCTTGTTGTTTCCTGTCTGGTATTTTGACCCTTTGCAGGTTTTCCCATCTTTCCAACCTTATTATTATGTAAGTTATTACCATATACATATTATTATATGAATGTCCTGGTCCTAGTTCCCCGTGTAAAGTCTAGCTAATTTACGATCCAGTACTTTTAGCTAGTTCTGTTGCTCACTAACTACTGTATAGACACTATTAAACTAAAGCTACAATATCATTCTGGAAGATCTGAAACTTCCATTTGATCGACGAGCTTAATCACGTCTAGGGCAATCACAAAAGCTGTTTAATTCAAAGTCGCATAAAAAGAAAGTCTAAGGGCAGATGTTAAATTTTTATCATTAAACAGTTATTAAATCCATTTCAATTAAATTAAATTCTATTCATAATATTGGTGCAGAATTTCCTTAATGTTGGGTTTTAGTTGCTTCGTCCAGGAAAATCTTTAGCTCACTACAGAACATGTGCAGGGGAATAAATGATAGATGGTCCTTCAGCAGTGTGTGTGTGTGTGTGTGTGTGTGTGTGTGTGTGTGTGTGTGTGTGTGTGTGTGTGTGTGTGTGAGAGAGGGAGGTAGAATAGTGCTTCTCATCTACTCTACTCACACGCACACGCACACACACACACACAAATGAACAAATAAGTGGCAACTGATCATGCAGAGCTATACAGGTATAAGCGTGCAGGAAACATGTGTACTGACATTGTGTGTGTGTGTGTGTGTGTGTGTGTGTTTGAACTAGAATACAATGGTGTGAATGTGCGAGTGTGTGAGAGTGTGGATTTGTGTAAGCGGAAAGGACATCAGAGCTCAGAGCATGGCTTTATGCCAGCCCACTGCAGAGGACGAACACACACACACACACACACACACACACACAGTCTCTATCCGTTATTAACTCACTTCAACTACTTTCCATGCCACACTCTATATAATGAACCTAATGAATCTTCTTAGTGACTACTATAAACACACACACACACACACACACACACACACACACACACACACACACACACACATTCTTGCCACAACTATGTAGCTCAACAGATATTCTTCCTTATATTTGAGTCAAAGTGCTTATTACACACACACACACACAAAACACACACACACCATCTGTCAAAGAATAATCTGCACACCGCTCTCTTTCTGCTCAGTCAGACCCTGATACCTCTGGCTGTAGAACTCTGCTTCTTGATTCGCTAACATGAGCAAGTTCAGATAAAAGGAAAAGGTTGATTGTGGCAGAATTGTATCTGTTTCAGGTTATTCAAAATGTATCAAAGATCCACAAATTGTCTAGCACCATTTGCTAATTTAATAAATAATAACAAAAAAAATCAAGCTTATTATATATACAGTATACTGTATGAGTATACTAGTATATTAGTATATATATCATCAAATATTATTCGTAATATACTCATAGTATGTTGTAATTGAAATAAAATATTAGCAAATTCATTATAATGCATAACTTTCCAACTAATTATGTAATTTATTTGTCTTCTTAGAAACCTAACTTTACATTACAGACATGGGATGTGAGACAAAATGTCTGCTATACAGTTATCTAGCTAGGTCTTTAACTTCCTGTAGCTAATAACACTTTAATCATCAATACAGAATATTTCATGTGTGAAATAAACTTTCAACTTTTAGTGAAATGAAATTGGAAAAATTAGCCTGTATTTACTTATAAATGTAATTTAAACATATTTACGAGTAAAATGTAGTTTTATTCTTTTTTGCTATATAATTAGAAATGTGCCACTACAATATGAATTTTAAATGAGAAATGTTTTATGCCTTTATTTAAATTCATCACTTGAATTCGTATGCAAGGTGTCAAATGTTCGATTTAACATATGGAAGATGCATATGCAGATGGAAATTAGCCTTAGCCTATAATCTGACATATTTACATTTGTGAAAATAGAATTTGTATCGGTGTTTTCAGATTTGGGTGTTCAAGTTGAGCTTTATGTTGACATTAAAATCTTTTAAACACAACATTATTGGCTCAATAACTTTAAATCCCCAGAATTTATACTCTGAATTTGAAGAACTTGATCTGAAATATTGTCATCATTTCCCCACTCCTTATAGTTATTATGTATAAAATTGAATTAAAAACTTTGTACAGAAATTAAATGTAATACAATTACTTTTTTTTTTTATCTAATTTGACTATTCAATTCAATTAAATTTTATGTGTATAGCGCTTTTAACAATTGACATTGTCGCAAAGCAGCTTCACACAATCAAAAGAATTATTGAAGTTTGTATGAAATGTGAATGTGTATGAATCAAAATGAATAAGATTGTCCCTGATGAGCAAGCCAAGGGCGACAGTGGCAAGGAAAAACTCCCTGAGATGGCAATAGGAAGAAACCTTGAGAGGAATCAGACTCAACAGGGAACCCATCCTCATCTGGGTGAAAACGGATAGCAGGGATTGATCTTCAGTCATACTGTGTGAGACTGGAAGTTCAGGAGATGTGTTTAAGTTGATATGGAGTCCAGTTCATTATTGGAGGCTCAGGTAGACTGGAGGAAACTTCTGAACTATCGAGCGACTGCAGTCATGAGTCCTCAGAGAACATCTGTCTACATCAGCTGAGGACAGGACCGTCTTCATGGAAAAGTGGACCCGTCCCCAGACACCAGACGCATCCCAGACAGACCACACGGGGCATCCATGCGACAAGATCTCCAACCAGAAACGCGGCACCAGGATGGGTCAGACAGGTCCAGAGGACAGAGGGAGTCTGGATCACTGACAGCTCAGGAGCGACATGTGTAGCTCGACAGAGAGACAGGTATGGTCACAGTCACATAATGTATAATGTGAATGTATATTTACTATAGAGAAACTCCGGCAGGACTAACTATAACAGCATAACTAAAACAGAGAGTCAGAAGGAAACACAAACATGAGGGGGAACTGGGATGTAAAGCGACCAATCACCTCACCGTCAACAAACCTGAGTGATCAATGAGAGTGAGGAAGACAGCATCTAAACA
>JAQQZT010000013.1:3295912-3317140 GCA_030068275.1 Clarias platycephalus | reverse complement strand
TCTACGCCATTCGGGGCGTCTGCGAGCTCGCGCACGCGGAGGGAGCGGATAGCGCTGGCCTCGAGTGTGTTACGACGAACAGTTCGAAATGATGCGGTCGGCTGGCGTCACGTAGTTCGGAGGAAACGCGTGATAGTTTGCGACCCTCCCGGCTGAATGGTAGTAAGCAGCCTTAATGTGGGAGCCCCCCCCACCTAGTGGGGAGGAATTGGACATGATTAGATTGGGGAGAAAATCGGGGTAAAAAGAATTGGACAGACTAAATAAAAAAAAAAAAAATGTCTTGGTAACCCTTTCCACATGCCAATTACTTTGTTTCTTGTTTGTTTTTGAATTTCTTTTGAAATCATGTTTCTGTTTTTAGATCTTTAAGCGTGCTTCACTTTGTCAGACAGGCTCCATTTAAAGTGATTTCTTGATTCGACGGGTCTGGCAGTAATCAGGCCTGGGTGTGAAATTTTTACCTCAGCTTTCCACAGTTCATTCATGATCTAGGAAGGGGGAGGGGCAATTTTGGATAAAGCTAGTGTTTAAATACTCTATAATGAGTTTCGTGTGTGTGTGTGTGTGTGTGTGTGTGTGTGTGTTGCTCACCCCCTCCACCTGATTAGCGACGGTGACCTCGAGCAGGGACGTGAGGTAAGCGATGCGTGTGCCACAGCTGTGTCCCAGGATGGGCAGCTTGGTCAGATACACGTGCAGTCTGCCCTGCTGCGAGGACACGGCCAACAGCTGACCGTCATCCGTCCAACAGATCTGATCCAGCCCTGGGAGACGAGGACAGATTTGATTAAAAAAAAAAAAAAAAAACACACAAAAATATTACAGGGTCAGAGGACGCCGTCAGCGGGAAGCAGCCACCTTTCGTTTCCTCGTCCAACGTGACAATGGCGTCCATCTCCTTCAGATCAGTCAGGTCATGGATCTTTACACTGCACACACACACACACACACACACACACACACACACACACACACACACAGGGGTTAACAGGTACACACACTCTGCTTAGTGCATGCGAAGCCTCACACATACACACACACACCAGTTATCTCCACATGACGCAGCTTTGTTGAGAGCCTGAGAGATGGCGATGCTGCTCAGACTGTCCTTGTGATTATGAGCCTGGAACAGCTCCTGGCCGATCTCGCGGATGTGTGTGGAGATCACCACGAAATACCCGTGCGAGAACCCGATCATGATGTACCCGTCACCGTACCTGAAAGAGGATGAGAGAGAGACGGAGAGAGAGAGAGTTTGTAATCAGCAGCTCGCTCGTGCGTTTTACAGATTTTCCCGTCTTTACGTACCAGCGGTAGGAGATGATGTGGCCGTAGCGCTCCTGGAAAGCCAGCTCGATGGGGTTATCCGGGTCGTTCAGGTTGAACAGGAACAGAGTCGCCTTCCCCACGGCCACGCTCACCTAAAGTTAAACAGCACAAAGTTAAAGTCAGAGACAGAAAAAGAGAGAGAGAGAGAGAGAGTTTAGTGTGTTGCTGATCTGTCTGCTGATCTTAAAATTTTTTTTTAAAAAAACTCAGCCCCAAACAAGTCAGAACGAATCTAGATCAATCGAAACAAAGCCAAATAAATCAAAACTAACTGGACAAAATCTGAACGAAGCAGAATGAATATGAATTAATATAAACAAATGTGTATTAATCTGAATAAATATAAATAAATCTAAATCTGAATGAAACAACAAATCTGAGTCTAAATCTGAGTCTGAACAAATCTGAATGAAATTAAACAGATATAAACAAATCAGAAGAAATCTAAATGAATGAACAAATCTGAACAAAAGTAAACAAATTTGAATGAATATAAAACAAATCTGAACGAATCTGAATTAAATTAAACAAATCTAAACAAATCTGAACGAATCTAAACAAATCTGAAGAAATGTAAACAAATCTGAACGAATCTGAATTAAATTAAACAAATCTAAACAAATTTAAACAAATCTGAACAAATCTGAACAAACCTGAAGAAATGTAAACAAATCTGAACGAATCTGAATTGAATTAAATTAAACAAATCTAAACAAATTTAAACAAATCTGAACAAATCTGAACAAATCTGAAGAAATGTAAACAAATCTGAACGAATCTGAATTAAATTAAACAAATCTGAACAAATGTAAACAAATTTTAACGAATCTAAACAAATCTGAAGAAATGTAAAACAATCTGAACGAATCTGAATTAAATTAAACAAATCTAGACAAATCTGAACAAATTTGAACAAATCTGAATGAAATTAAATAAATCTGAACAAATCTAAACAAATCTTAATGAGTCTAAACAAAATGAAATTAAACAAATCTAAACAAAGCAAAACAAATCAGAACAAATCTGGATTAAATGAAATGAAATCTAAACCAATAAAAAAATCTAAAAGAATCTGAACAAATTCTTTAAGTGAAATGACTCGAGTCATTGAAATAACAGTTATACCTCTAGTGTGTGTGCGCGCGCGCGTGTGTGTGTGTTCACCGACCGTGCTCTCTCCCGGTGATGATCTCTCGTCCGTCTTCATCACGGAGAACTGAATGTCGGCTGGATCCGCTCGAATGGACGTCTGAGACAAACAGACAGACGGGAACATCAGAACTTCTCCTTTTACACACACACACACACACACACACACCTGTCGGATGGTGTCTCCTTCGTGGTTGCTGACTGTGATGTTGTGATCCTCGCTGCCGAGCGCTAACAGGTTCTGAGAACTCCAGCAACCACATGTGATCCTTTTAGTGTGTTTACCTGCACACACACACACACACACACACACACACACACACACACTCAAGATAAAGCGACTCATTCAGGTTGGTTCAGATTCAGTTTGATTTAATCTTTGAAAGCTTTTAAGAAAGTGTGTGTGTGTGTGTGTGTGTGTGTGTGTTTTTACCCAGTACTGGAATCTTGCGTGACGTTTGCTGGTTGTAAATCAGCAGGTTCCCTTTAGACGTCCCGACCGCCAGCAGCGACCCGGTTTTGGACCAGAGCAGAAACGACAGCTGGTCTCTAAACACAAACAGACAAAAGATGAAAGAAAGAAAGAAAGAAACCTCAGAACCTGTCAGTCAAACCCTAGGGGGCGTGGCCACATGACGCACTCCTTCATCAGTATACAGCAAACACACTGGACTCCTTATAACACGCTCACATGGATCTCATGCCCGAGTCCAGCTGAGATGTCTTATTGACGTTGGCGTCCCACAGGTGAACTGATGTGGATTTGTCCGCGATGACGGCCAACGTGTCCCCGTCTTTATCCCAGTCCAGAGCAACACACCTCCTACACACATATAACACACACACTTTTTAACTAAGCACAGGTTTTATATTTTAGGTTATTTAGTGAAACCGTGTTTATGCAGATGTCACAGATGTGCCTACGCACCCAGGGAGGCTGATCTCGTTCATCCTTTGTCCGTGCCGATCGAAGATCTTGACGGAGTTGTCGGGTCTGAGAGTTGGACAAATAAAAACAATAAATGCATCGATGAATAAATTTATGTAGGTAATAATAATAATAATAATAATAATACAAGGGTGAGTCAAAAATGGTCAGTACACAAGCTTCCGTATCCCCTCATTAAACATTTTTTACTCTGAGCTGCGAGCCACAAATGCACCGCTGTCTTCACTTCTTCATCAGAAGTGAATCTTCGTCCTTGTAGTTCTGCTTTCAGGGGACTAAACAAGTGAAAGTCTGATGGAGCGAGATCGGGACTATAGGGAGAGGACGCTTTAACACCTCAAAACAAAGTGGACATTAGGGCTGTAGCTATCGAATATGTTAGTAATCGAGTATTCTGCCAAAAATTTAATCGATTAATCAGATAAAATGTACTTTTGCTTAATTAAACCACAATGTAAACTATATAAGAGAAACAAAGATTAATTGGTTTTCTTTTTAGAAAAATCAACTTTTCCTTTTTAAATGCATACAGCATTTTATCAAAAATAAACACTCATTATTCACAATACAAGGAATAACTTAAAGTTGACTGAGATGAATTAAGTGCATTACAGTGTCATACATTCTTATTGTAAAGCCTTTTCTCAGATGCAAAAACAAAAAAAAGGTATTTCAAATGACTTAAAGAATCCAAAAAACTAAGGCGCGCATAAAAAGAAATTTGAATATCATTTTCTCACTTCCTTCCATTTTGCAGGCCGCAACAGAACACTCCCTCAAATCAATACACAGATAACTGTTTGCATCTCCTTCCTCTTTGTGGGCGACGTAAGCGCTTCTTCTTTGTCTGCGCTTAGTGGCGGCTTGCATCCGCCAATGTTTTTGCGTAATATTTACGCAAAAACATAACGCAAGCTTTTAAAATTTATTTTTAAAAAAGCTTCGAGACAGAAGATTTTGCCTCGATCATTTTTTGTAATCGAATTACTCGAGGAAGCGTTTCAGTCCCAGTGGACAGTGTGGACAGAAGTGTGCGGACGACGTGCATCGTCACGCGAGATCACGACTCCCTCGGATCTCAGTCGTCTGTGTTTAATCCGAAGTTTAGTCTTCAGCTCTTTAATAAGCGTCTCACCGTAACGAGCACTGTCGATTGTTGAACCTTTTTCCTGATGGTGTTCCAATACTTCTGGCCCTTGAGAATCCCAGAAAACTTTTCATACTTTTGAACGTTTTCACGGGCGGCGATTGAGGATGTTTCTGTTCCATAGTCTGTCGTTTACTCTCAGACTCGTAGTGATGAATCCGTGACCCGTCACCAGTAATGATTCTCTTTTAAAAAAAACTTTCACCTTCCTTAGAGTATAGAAATTGCAAATGAATAAAAATTTTAAAAAATAGTGGTGTGTTTATTTTTGCTTGCACCGCCTTTACAAATAAACCAATATAATACATTCATGCCTGCATGCATTGTTGACTCACTCTTGTAGTAATAATAATAATAATAATAATAAATCTGATGAATGATTGTTACCCAGCAACAGCCAGATAATTCCCTAATGATTTCTGCCATTTGTACTGCAAACATGATCCGCTCCAGGATTTCTCAGAGAGAGTGAAGACACGCTGTAACAGAACACATAATAATAACAACAACAACAACAATAAAAATCACTTAGGATGCTCTTTAGCTTTATTAGCAAGGTAGCTAGCACCAAATGCTACGCCATCGACGTAAAGCTTAATAAAACATCAAACCACCTTCGTCAGAACGTTTTAATATAATCCCTCTCTTTCATTATTAGTTTTTTTTAAACAATATATGACGTCATTCAGTTTACAAACCTTCATTTTTCGCGCACGAGCGGCATAACAGAGAAGTTTCTCCTTCCCAGAATCCTTCACTGCAACGCATCTACGTCTCCCCTAGCGACCTGAGAAGAAGCAACCAATCAGAACTCGCCGTTTAATTTTTTTTTTTTTTTATATGTCATGTAATCCCATCCGTATTCCGGTTAAACCACGCCTGCTGATGAGTGATTGGTTAATCTGTGAGGGGGCGGATGAGGCGCGAAGGTGATTGAGTGACGTGTGGGTTATCCAATCGGAGAAACGCTTGTGCGTGCGTGTGAGCCAATCGCGGTCGAGTTGGTAGGCGGGATGTGTAGGAGGAACACTGTGGAAATGTAGGATTTGGAAAGGTGGGACTAAAATAATAAAAAATCAATAAATAGTTAAATAAAAATTTTATTACATCAAATATAATAAGTCAAGGAATGTGTATTGTCTGAAATTGTGTACTTTTAAATGTATTTTTGCCAGTAATTAATATCACCTCATGGCTGCCAGTTTGGAATCACCCCCTGTGTTTCTAGATCTTTCTCCCATAAAACATCACCCTGTGGTCACTGTATCAGTCCACACACACTGTATTATAGTTCACTATATAATTCACTATATAATATATAAACCCAACAGCATTTAATACATCCCAAATCACCTTCCAAATGTACAAATCTTATCGATTGTAAGAAATGGTAATCAACATTCACCTCCCTATATGATATCACGATACATCAGGCCCGATTCGATTTTATAAATATCCCTATTCAATATTACATTCTGCTTTTAAACCTTTAAAAAAGTTTAATATAGCCCGTTTCTTATAACATTAGTTTTCTTACTTAAAAACTGGTGTGTGTGTGTGTGTTTGAGACTAATTCACTCGCAGATTTTGGAGAAAAAGGCAGTCTGGAGGCTTTTAAGACCAATTTTGATAATGTAACACCATAAAGATGTGTTTGTGTTGAGCTACTCAGAAGCTTCTGCGCTCAGTACAGAATCATTTATATCCGCGGCTATCACCAGTCACGGCCAATCAAACTGAAAACCATCCAATTCTGGTCACGACCGGTTTATCGCCAATATAAATGTAAAAATAATCATAAAAATATTATTAAAAATCTATTTCCTTATTTCCTTAGAGGCAAAAGAATTGCAATTTATAAATGATTTTTTTTTGTTGTGTTAAGTGATTTGTAATTTTTTATATCAAGCAAGGAGTCTCCAGTTTCAGCTCTCCAGTGTAGTAGTCTTTACACTTTGCTGTACTTTATACTTTAACCGAGAATGTATAGTTGCTATAAACACATGACGCACACTGAACTCTGAGACAATTTATTCATTCGTTTATTTCTTTATATATACACAGAAAAGGGAAATAAAAAAAGACAGGTATATATATATATTTTTAAAAAAGTAAAGAAAGAGACACACAGACAGACAGCTGAAGAGATTAGAGGAACGCCTCATGTGATATAAACGCATGATCACAACGGCCGTCTCTTGCTTTGGCTTTTCCTCACGACCGGAGACTCGACGTTCCACTGCCTTGGTGCTGGAGCTCTTTAAAAAGGAAAGGAAACACTGTTAATATTTGCATTTAGACAACGCCATTTTTTAATTAATTTTTAAATATATATGCGATAAACTATACAACAGGTGTGCTAATCATTGGTGTGAATGTGTTACTGCGGTATGTTTAACAGCACCAAAAAAAAAAAAAGGCACGGAAAAAGACTTACTCTTGTTCGGGTGACATCAGATGTAGAATGTTTTCACTATCCTTACCTGCAACCAGAAACAAATCACAAGTACGTTCAGGTGAGATTCAGAGCAGAAGAAAAGACAAGAACAATTTAGCTCAAGATGCAAAAAAAGATAAAGTATACCGCCAGCTCCGTCGTAGCAGATAGCGCTAAACTGCTCGCCGAACGTCAGTTCGTTAATACTCGCTGCACAAAAACACAATAGACAACGTTACACGAAGACAAGGCAGTCTGATTCCTACACAGTGTGGATCTTCTTTAGACCAGGATATATGTGAGAATGACTTGTATGATGTGTTTGTGTTTATACCTTGTGGCGTGCTGATAGCTCTGCCGTCAAAAACTCCTTTTGCGGGCCCTGTAGGAGAAATCAAAGACTTCGTATGTAAGAAAACAAGTAACTTTATCATTTACTGCAAATATTACCATCCAGTGTTTACAAGGATGTCCTATAAGGATTTTTTTGTTTGTTTGTTTGTTTGTTTTAATGGTACTTATATAATTAGATTACTCTGGATTCATCCTGAATGTGTTCAGATTCCTTTAGATGTGTTTCAATTCACTTGGATTTATTCTGGACGTGTTCAGACTGTTTTATATTTGTTTTGATTCGTTCATATTCACTCTAGATGTACAGTATTTAGATTTGTTTTGATTGTTTGAGATTCATTTGGATTGATTCTGAAAGTGTTCAGTCTCAGTAAAATCTTAATCCTTAAAGTGTTCAGATTCATTTAGATGTTTTGATCCATTTGAGTCAATTCTGAATTTGTTCAGATTTATTTAGATATATTCTAATTTATTTAGATTTACTCTTAATGTGTTCAGATTCATTCAGATTTATTTTGGATGTGTTCAGACTGTTTTTTTTCTTCTTCTATTAATTCAGACTCATTTTGGATGCATTCATATTTGTTCAGATTTCTTTTGATTCATTTGGATTCATTCTGAACTTGTTCAAGGTTCATTCAATATTTATTTTGATAAATAACTGATTCCGAATGCGTTCAGATTCATTTAGGCATGTTTTGGTTCATTAGAATTAATTCTGAATCTGTTCAGATTCATTTAGATGATGTGTTAAAACTGTTTCTGATTTGTTTTAATTCATTACATATGTTTTGATTCATTCATATTTATTCTAAATGTGTTTAGATTCATTTAGATTGGTTTTAAATAGTTCAGATTCATTTGGATTAATTCTGAATTTGTTCAGATTCATTCAGTTTTCATTTAATTCAGATCCATTTGAACTAATTCTGAATATGTTCAGATTCAGATTCATTTAGACATTTTTTTTTATTAATTTGGATTGATTCCGAATCTGTTCAGATTAATTTAGATTTGTTTTGTTCAAAGTGGATGTGTTCAAACTGTTTCTGATTTGTTTTCATTTAGATTTGATTCATTAGATTTGTTTGAAGTGTTCAGATTCATTTGAATGGATTCTGAATGTGTTCTGATTCACAAAATTTTTACTTAATTCAGATTAATTCGGAATATACTCCGTTAATTTTGACATGCCTTGATTTATCATGAATGTGTTTAGATGTGTTCAAGATTTATTACATATCCAACAGAGTACAAACTGCAGGCTACTGTATATGTGCAGGCTTACCTGAAGACATTACGCTGCGGGAAGGTCTCTGTCCAATAGGGGTCAGCATTCCAGCAAAGGTACGTCGTCTGAAAAGAAAAAAAAAAAAAAAAAAACAATCTTCTCACAAACTGAACAATTCATAATAAAACAGATCTACAGTCTGTCATTTCAGGATATAACAAGAACAGCATTTTAACACAGTCTGAAGTATACAAGTTTATATTTGTAAATGACAGATGTTACCTGAGGGCATCTGCAGACTTTGGTGTGTTTGAAGGTCTCTGGGCAGCCTGAGGTGGGAGAGGTGTAGCTCTGACGCCTGGAGCCGGAGACGCAGCCGCGCTACCCTGATACACACCATAATAACAGAGGTGTGTAAGACGGTGCACATGTGTGAATGAGACTGTGTGAACATGGTGTGTGTGTGAGAGACTCACTTTAGCTCTGGGCGACAGCATGAAACTGCCGAGCCGCTGCTCCAGCTCCTGTTGCTCCTTTTGTTTCTCAAACGTCTTCAGGTTGTATTCCACTTCTGCGGCGAGCTGCTCGTCTGCTGCGAAGAGCTCCTTCACCTCGGAGCGGTAGTCCTGCATGGTCACCTAACACACACGCATAATAAATCCACAACTCATTAACACCACCTCAGCTGTATTTTACGTTGACCTTTGATCCTGTCAGCTTTTACCTGCAGGTAAGCCATGAGGTGTTTGAGCAGGGGCAAGCGCTTCTCCTCCAGCATGTTCTTCAGGGCGATGACCATGGGGATCACGTTCTCGACAAAGTTCTTTTTCTGCACCTGCTCAAGCACAACACACTCGAATTTAACAGCTGACCCAAGATCAGATTATTTCCAGCAGTCAAATATGTTCTTAAAATTTGTGTGTTTGTGTTTGTGTGAGGATTGTAAACCTGAGAGATGAGCTTTTTCTGCAGTACGGCTTTAGCGGCCGCCATCTCGTCCTCGGGAGCCTCGTCGCTGGGTGAAGGTCCGCTCATCGCCGTCAGCTTGATCTCCTTCAGTGAAAGGACGTCGAAGACATCAGCCAGGAGCTCGGCGCCTTCCGGATCCAAAGGCAGCTCCGAGTCCACGAAACATGCTGCACACACACACACACAAGCACAAGATGAAACTGTTATAATATTTGAAACATAAAAGACACAGAAATAAAAATACAGTCTTCATCTCCTTCTGAACACTTACCCAGAACATCCTGGCTGATTCTGGTGGTGATGTTAAAGCGCTGCTCGTCTGTGAAGTGTTTCAGGAGGAATCTGTAGATCCTGAAACGTTGGCCCTGGTTCTCCAGGCCTTTGAGAGAAAACCTGCTCTTCTCACTGTCAAAACACACACACACACACACACACACACACAAATTCAGTTTATTTTAGTGACTCGTTCTAGAGCTTCAAAATTCAGATTCCTTCAGATGTGTTCAAATTCATTTAAATTCCTTTTGATGCGTCAGAATTTTTTGTTTAAATGCTTTTAAAATGAGTTTAAATTACGCGAGATGTGTTCCAATTTTTTTTATTGTTGTTTCAAAGGACTTTGATTCACTTCAATTAGTGTGTTCAAATTCATTCAGATGTATTCTAAATGTGTTAAGATTAATTTAATATAGTTCAGATTCAATTGGATTAATTCTGAATTTGTTCATATGCATTAAATTTTCATTTACTTCAGATCCATTTGAACTAATTCCAAATATGTTCAGATTCATTTAGGCATGTTTTGGTTCATTAGGATTATTTCTGAATCTGTTCAGATTCATTTAGATGATGTGTTAAAACTGTTTCTGATTTGTTTTAATTCATTACATATGTTTTGATTCATTCAGATTTATTCTAAATGTGTTTAGATTCATTTAGATTTGTTTTAAATAGTTCAGATTCATTTGGATTCATT
This sequence comes from Clarias platycephalus, assembly GCA_030068275.1. Lineage (NCBI taxonomy): Eukaryota > Metazoa > Chordata > Actinopteri > Siluriformes > Clariidae > Clarias > Clarias platycephalus. The sequence goes on along the minus strand of JAQQZT010000013.1, from coordinate 3,306,596 downwards.
CTGAATTTGTTCATATTCATTCAATTTTCTTTTAATTCAGATCCATTTGAACTAATTCCGAATATGTTCCGATTCAGATCAAAACATTGACATGTTTTGATTCATTTTGATTGATTCTGAATTTGTTCAGATTCATTTAGATATGTTTTGATTCATTCAGATTTGTTCAAACTGGATGTGTTCAAACTGTTTCTGATTTGTTTTAATTTATTACATGTGTTTTGATTCATTCGGATATATTCTAAATGGGGTCAGATTCATTTAGATTTGTTTTGAACTGTTCAGATTCATCTGGATTAATTCTGAATGTGTTCAGATTCACTCAGTTTTTACTCAATTCGGAATATGTTCAGATTCCTTTTAGACACGTTTTGATTCATTCTGATTGTGGTCAGATGTATCAGATGACTTTGATTCACTTCAATTAGTTCAGATGTGTTCATATTCGTTCTGATGCATTCGGATGCGTTTTGAATCGATCAGAATTGTTCAGACTGAATCAGATTAAATCTGGATGAATTAAAATTGAGTCATTCAGAATCATTCAAATTCATTTAGATTTGCTTTTTGATTTATTTGGTTTTATTCTAGATGTGTCCCGATTACTTCAGATATGGTTTGACATGCAGTTCCTCCAATTAACTCTAGGTTCCAAAAGTGAATCAATTCCCATAGACCACTGCCCCTCCCCCGCCTGTTTTTTTATTTATTTATTTTTTATGCAGGCTACAGTTCAGACTGTTTCAGATTTGTTTTGATTCATTACAATTGTATTCAGACTCATTTACACTTTGATTAATTAGGATTCGTTCTGGATGTGTTCAGAGTGATTTATGTTACGATTGATTGATTTGAAATCTGTTCTAATTCATTCAGATACACTTTGATTCATTTGGATTCAATTCATCCTGGATGTGTTCAGATTCACTCAGATATGCTTCGATTAATTTGGATGAGTTCTGGACAGGTTCTGAGTCATTCAGTTTTCTTTTGATTATGCTTGAGAAGTGTTAAATGCCTACCAAATATAATTTTTATAAAAAAGAAGTGACTTGTGCTTTATTTCAACCTCTGCCCCGACCGACTCACCTCTCCGTCTGTGGGAACCTGTTGTACTTCTTGTGCTTCTCGTAGGCGTTGAAGTGGAAGATGCACTCGATGAAGTGCTGGGAGAACATCAGCGGGTTCTTCTTCAGCAGCAGGTCCACCAGGCAGTACTCGCAGAGACTTTTAATAACACAACAGCGCCAATTAAACAGCATTCGGTCTTAAAAAAGGGAAAACACAATCTGAAACAGGAAGTGGAGACTTACTCAGCAATGGAGGGATCGGGGTCCACCAGGACGGCCGCGAATCGGAAGAACAGGGAACCTTTCCATTTGACGAACTCCTCCTGGAAAAGAGAGAGATGCAGACGGCTGTGTTACAAACCTGAGTGAATAATAACAATAATCCGCGTTTCGTCCCATCCCCCACCTGCAGCAGATTGGTGAGCATGATGAGGCTCTGCTCTCTGATAACCGACTCGGCGTCTCTCAGACAGGCCGAGATGTTGCTGATGTAGCGGCTCAGCGTGTTCGGGTAGCGCACGCACAGGTCGCAGAGCACCACCACCACGTTGCTACGCACCGCCAACTCCCTGCCCACCTCCAGCTCGCGCGCAAACGCGGGAACGTAGCGCAACATCAGCTCCTCATGCTGCAGACATAGCTTCCCTGAAGAAGGAAAAAAAAAAAAAGAGAGAAAAGACCAATCAGAAGTTTTGAAAGAGTTTAAAGGCGAAGAAACGTTTGTGGACGGGCGCGCGCACGTACCTAACGTGATGACCGCATGAGCGCGTACAACTGTCGGCATCGAGGAGGGCTTAAACTGAGAGAGAGGCTGACTACCTGGCAGCTCCTCACCTGGAGGTTCAACACACACACGTTTTTTTTAATTTATTTTTGTCAGATTTATGGATTGATTGACGAATGAAAAGAATAACGAAACGCACCAGCTTGCTCTGATGTCGTGAGGATGGACTGGACGAGGAGGAAGACTCGCTTTTGCACTTTGGCAGGGCAGTGTAAAGAGGCCACGCCCAGAGTGTACAGGTGCTTCACCTGAGAAAGAAAAAAAAAAAAAGAATGAAAGATGGGATAAGAAGAAAATTTTATCTTTACATTTTAAATTAGATCTTACCAGCAGATCTTCGTTTAGATTCTCCGCCCCTCTCTCGTTTAAGAGCACCGTGGACAGGTATGCCTCGCACACACACACTATCTCCCCACAGAACTGGTTCAGGAAGCTCTTTAACACACAAAACCCACACACAGTGTTAATGGGGATACAAACGTTAAGTCTGAATTATATAAAAAATACGATCCTGTTACCATTGTGTCCTTGATGTTGTCGGATTGGCCGAGACAGAACAGGGCGTCGACGCTGGCGCTGATCACCTCCAGCGGGAGAGTGAATCCCTTCAGCCACGCCATCAGATCGTCTAAGATAAACACACACGCACACACACTTTTAGAAATGCGTCAGGACATTATTTACAGAAAGCAGACGTCACTTTTGCAGTTGTGTGTGACGGACTGACCGATGATCCTGCTTTTGGTGTCGTCGTTGAGACTCGAGGCGACGTGACCGAGGACGATCAGGATGTGGCAGGTCATCGCCACGTCGACCACCGGAGACCTGTCAATCATATAACATGTCAGAATAGAACTCCTCCTCCTCTGTCGACCAGTCCAGGTGTGTGTGTGTGTGTGTGTGTGTGTGTGTGTGTGTGTGTTGACCTGAAGGTGTTATCCCAGGCTTCGAGAATGGTGCCCAAGTTGATCTTGGCGCAGCACCCGGCCACTTTGGAGAGTAGAAGCCAGGCGGGCGCCGCCTGCTCGCGCTCCGTGTGCCAGATCAGACTGTTCACCAGCGTGGAAGAAAACTTCTCCTGCCTCGACCACACGCTGAACGCCTTACTGAAATATCTCCTGTAGAGAGAGAGAGAGAGAGAGAGAGAAAGAGAGAGAGAGAAAGAATCAGAGGCCGGAAAAGAGATACAGGTAGTTCACAAGTTCACGTTCGTAAGTCGGATTTGTTCTTAAGTCAGACAAAGTGAGACATTTATACGCCTTTGACACAAATATAGAAGGTAAAGCATACCAATCCACAAGACTAAATATCTGTCTCCTTATAGCCAACACTGCCATCATGTGGCCAAAAACTGTAACACTAAAGAGCTGGTTTCCACTGTATTGGATTGAGAACTTTGTTTTGTTGAGGAATTTCCTAAATTAGGATTATTCATTCACTTACACACTGAAAATATTGTATATAATTGTAGTTATTGGTATTTGTTTGTTTGTATAAGGATTTATTGCCATATCAGCTTCTCAGGCTATTTCATGGCAAATACGTATTGAACATTAAACTAATTTATTCTAACCAATATAATATTGTGTTATAATGTAAGGGATTTAAAGAGTTGTGGAAAAAGGTAAATAATAATAATAATAATAATAAAATTAATAAATAACACGGCCTTGGCCAGAAGAACAAGACTTTACATAAGGTTCTTTAGGTGCACTTTTGCACAAGTTTTTCTGGTTTTGTCTTACAGAACATGTTTTTTTTAATTTTGTTCTGGTAGTAATTGTTTTGTAAATATTTGTAATATGCACTGGAGCCCCTATATTTTGAGCTACCTCCATGATTTGTTCGCATCTATGGATGTTTGTAGAACTGCGGTCCGTTCGTATCTGTGGAAATGTTTGTAAGCTGGGGACTATCTGTACAAAGGAAAAGGGTGTGTGAGAGACAGAGAGAGAGAGACTCACCCCAGATCCTGACACTTATCACACATCAGCCTCAGCAGGTCCCAGGCCACCCTCTGTGAGGCGTTGTCATGACGATAGGCAGCATGACTTTTAACGTGAGTGACGATTTTGTCGTTGAGGCACTCCAGAGCCTTGTCCTGTACAGAGCTCTCCGAGTCCATCACGGCCGGGACCACGCCCCTCAGCCACGCCTCCTGGACGTCTGCATTGTCGTGAAGAGCCTGAGGACGGTGTTGAGGTGAGTTGCTATCTGTGATAAACACACACACACACCACAAACAAATATATATATAAATAAATGAATGCAGCCTCACGTCGAGGAGATCCATGAGACACTGCATGGCTTTCTTCTTCACGGACACAGCCGGGTCTCGACAGCGCTCGGAGAGAATGGCCAGGTTGTCCGGGCTGCACATGATCACGCCGTGCTTCAGCAGGCTCATTATAGTCTAAAACACAGAGAGAGAGAAAGAGAGAGAGAGCTGTAAGGTCAGCGGAAGTTACCGTTTAAAGGATATACGATGATGCGAGTGTGTACCTCTAGAGCACATTTCCGGACGTTGGTTTTGGGGTCGCTCACACGCTGTTTAAACAGAGCCAAGGTTTCTTGATCTATGAGAAAAGTAAAAAACAAACAATTTAATAAAAGAGAACGATGTATATAGATTAAGGTCATGTGTGTGTGTGGACTGACACTCGATGGAGGTGGCGTCGCGGCTCATGCCGTCGTCAGTGCTGCGGCGGCTGGCGGCTCCCAGGCTCTTGTGCTTGGACAGTTCGATGGTGCGGAAGGTCAGCGCTGTTTTTTGAACCGTGTCCGCTCTTTTTAAAGTCTCTGACAAAAAAACAAACAAAAAAAAAAGACATACATATATAGATATACAGTGTGTTGTTTTTATTCTTATGAATATATCGAAAGATTACTTTAAAACTACAGAGTAACCCGAGACGTTTTTGCTCTTACGCTCGGAGCGTCCGGTCATCATCGTGGTCTGAGAACCAGCTGAGGTGGTGGAGGAGGAGAAGAGCTCGTGAATCCACTTGGTGGCGTTGTGGCTCGGCAGCTCCAGACACTGAGCGAGACAATGCATGGCGTACGCTCTGACCGTGGGCGAGACGTCCGAGCGGCGACCGTACACCACACTGCGCACCAGGAAGCGGTGCGACAGGTACGGCACCAGGTCGGGTTCCAGCGCCTCGTCCGGCTCCCGTTCCTCCTGCGCCAGGAGCACCATCACCACGTCCAGGGCGAACATCCGGAAGGCCACCTTGGTGTTCAGAGAGTAGTTGTACAGCCACTTGACGAAAGTGGCGTAATCCTGGCACGGCATCTTGGTCACGAGCTTCCCGACGGACTGGGCGCCGCTGGCACGGTACTCTGCCTTCTCCACCATCTGAGGACCAGAAAAAAAAAAAAAAAAAACCCTCGACACTTGTTCTATGATTTAAAATACATTAAATAAGTACAGGTAGTCCCCAACTTACGAACGTTTGAGTTATGAATTTCCGCAGATACGACCGGACCAAGGTTCACATGTATTGTACCAAAAAAATAAAAATAGACACTAAAAATTGTGTGTGGGGATGCGGACAATTTCGGAAAATCCTCAACGAGACAGAGTTCAGTGGAAAACAGCTCTGAGACAAACTGGCGCCCCTTACAATTTAAAGACGCATTTATTTTGCTTAGTCGTGGTTACAGTTTTTGGCCACATGATGGCAGTGTGGGGAAAGATGACAGATTTAGTCAAAGTTATGCTTCACATTGTATACTCATGTCAAAGGCGTACAAGACTCACTTTGTCTGACTTAAGAACAAATCCGACTTACGAACATGTACTCGTTTGTACCAGAGTAATTACAAACTGCAGGTTTTAAATGATCTCGTTTATTAAGGGAAAAAAAAATATATATTTTTTTTTTTTAAAACTGTCCCTCTGTGAAAAAGTATTTGCCCTGACCATCCCCCACCCACCCCCTTGCTCAATCATGAATAAACTGTGATTTTCTATTTTTTTTATTGCTGAGGTAAATTTCACTCGAAATGTAATTAATAAAGTGAATGCTCAGTAGCCCCACCTGGTGACAGATGTGCTGTATGAGGATCTTCAGCAGCGGCAGCGTCGCTTCCGTCTGTTCGTCCACAACGTGACTGTAGAGCACATAAACTTTCAGCATTTGTAAAATACTTAAGGAAAATAACAGAAGAAAAAAATAAAAACACCTGACCTGATGAAGAGGATGGCCTGGTCTCGGGCGGCGCAGACGGCCTGCGACGGAGAGAGCATACACGGCTTGGATCTCTCCTTCCTCATCATCATGATGACGTACAGCAGGCGGTGGAAGACACGCCTACGACACTACACACCACCAACACGCATTCAACGCAGCAAACCCATGATCACTGTCCTGACCTTTGTTTATTTATTCATTTCTCTCAACACCAAAGCTGTTTAATTTCCTAATTATAATTTTATTTCATCATTAAGTGTTAAAAGATGATTCTAGACGCCCACCTCGTTTCCTTCACCGTGATTGGAGGAGCAAAGCAGCCACAGGCCACGATACGCCAGCTCGGGGAGGCTCTGCAGTTTGTCTACGTCACTGAGAGGGGAAAAAATGTAAATAAAACAAATAAACAAACAAACAAAAACTCCATGTGACCATTCTGTAGAGAGTATAACCCTTTGAGACATGCTCTTATAGAAAACTAATCAGCGTGATAGAAATCTGTATCGCTACCTCTTACAGGTTATTTTATTCATTAAGTGATCAAATAAAATCCATCTATTATTATAAGACTAGGCGTGAAAAAGTATTTGCTCCTTTCTGATTTTTTTTTATTTTTTTTATTTGTCACAAGTCAGATCATGAAATGAATTTAAATATGACACATGGATAACTCGAGTAATTACAAACTGCTGGTTTTAAATGATGATCTCATTTATTAAAAGGGGGGAAAAAAACTGTCCCTAAAAGTAATTGTAAATTTCACTCGACACACCGAGGCCTGATTATTACTGCCAGACCTGTCGAATCAAGAACAGGATGTATTGTCATACAGAAAGTGTGTAAAAGTGTAGATACTGACCGCTTCTCTGTGAACGACAGCTCTCCGATGACCGGCTCGAAGTTGGTGAGTTCAGTAAACAACTGCAACGTTACAGAGACGTTCGTGAGAAACCCGTTAAATCAGAGGGATTATAAAAAAAAAAAAAATTTTTAATACAAATCGACAAGAAACATGACGAACTACAGGATAAATTTAAGAGCGGTGAAGAGGACCAGAAATCTTATTAAATATTTAAATTTTATTATTTTTTGGTTAATCATAAGACCAGAATGGAAGAAATTTCCCATTTTTTATGAATGACGCACACTTTGAAAATATAACATGTGGTACACGTTAGCGATGTGAGGAAACAAAAAAAATAAATAATAAAAAACTATTTAGTTACATAACGTGATTCTTTCAGGTTGTAACATTATTATTATTTATTTTTACCTCATACATGTTTTGCGTATGAGGTGATTAAAATGCTGCAGTTCCTCTGTGATCCTGCAGGTGGAGCTCTAAACTATTCACAGAGATTAATCTGGTGATGCTGCAATACAAACCGAATCGCCGCCTCAGTATCGTGATGATGTCGTGTCAGGGGGCCTCTGGTGATTCTCTTTTCTTCTAATGATGATTAAACGTTAATTAACTTAATCGACGCTGATAAATACAGTATGAATAAAAATATTTTGTTTGTAAACACTGAGTATTTTGTTTATATACTTGCTGAACTAAATTAACGTAAGTTTACTAAACACTTAGACTGACACTGGAATGATTAACGCTCGTGTTCACGAAGCTCCGCCCACAAGATTTAGATTCTTTAAACAGGCCAGATTTTTGAGTATACAACTGTGATGATGACGAGATCATAAATGATGACATCATCATCATCATCATCGTCGTCGTCTCCACTGACCCGGACGCAGCTGTCGGCGCTCTGCGGTTTGTCCCTGAGCGAAAACTTCTCCAGCAGCTTGAGGAGCGTCCTCACGAGTCCGGCCACGTCCTCGCGCATCCCCAACAGATCCTGAGCCGAGAAATAGACCTCCTCTTCCTCCTCCTCGTCTTCCTCGTCGATCTCCATCTGAAAGACACGGCGTGAGAAAGACGCTCTACGATTTCCATCACTGACAGTTAAAGCTCCGCCCACTCAGAGCGGTCAGGGTGTGATTGGCGGACCTGGTCGGAGACCTTCTTCGGTGGTTTGGGGCGTTTCCCGGTCTTCCCGTCGCCCTGCGAGCTCTTCAGCGTGTCCTTCTTGCGTTTCTTGCCCGAGTTCTGCGGCCAGCATCTCAGCACGAGGTCCAGGCACGTGTCGAACAGGATCTGGTGGAACACTCGGTTGGCGACGCTGCCTGTTTAAAAAAAAAAAAAAAAAAAAACGACAAAAGGAATTAAAGTTGACATCATGTGACCTTTGACCTATACACACAAACACGTCTTGAGCCGCGAGATGTGAAAGCGCACCTGTGATCCTGAGGAGCAGCAGGTAGAGGGAGGCGGCCTGCAGGGCGTGTCGTCTCTGCTCTACGCTGGACGTTTTGCTCTTGGCGCCGAGAATGAAGCTGGCCAGGACGGCGATCAGAGACTTCACCGACACCTCGTTCTCCCCGAACACGTTCCACACGCTCTGTAGAAACCAAACACAGAAGTGAGTAAGACGGCAAAGAACCACGCGACCCGACGCAACACAATGCAAACCTGCCGCTTCAGAGCCTGGTCTCGCGTTACCTGAGCATTCTCATCGTCGCAGGAGAACGGCAGCAGCCTCCTGTACACATCCTTAAACACGCTCACGTCTTCTTTTATTTCGTCCTCGATGGCGGAGTCGAGGGGCTCGGCATCCGTGAACTCGCACTCCCACACCACGTCCACCCAAACTGGACAAAACACACACACAACATTCACTTTCATTTTATTTCCATAATTTTCACAATTTTATTTTATTTGTTTTTAGGCATATTTTCATTGGTTTATTTTTCTTCTTTTTGATTTATCATCTCTTGCTTACTTCATTATAACTTGCTTATTTTACTTTTTGAGTACATTTTGTGTATTTTTTTAAACTTTAAAACTCTTTATTGTGATTGTAAATAATTACACTCCTGGCTGCAATCCAAGCTTCGCAGTTGTGTCTTTTAAAAACAAAAAACAAAAAGCAAAACCAAACAATCTAATAAAAAATCCTACTACTAAGACTAAATAATAATAATAATAACCCACATAAACTTTATTATTATCATTATTATTACTGAATAATGTTTAAATAATAAACACTACTACTAGTATGTTTGCAAGGGTTGACTAATGCTTAAAAAAAGAAAGGGAAAAAAAGCTACTTTTATTACTACTACTATTAATAATAATATTAATAAAGTTGATGTGGAATTTTATTATTATTATTATTATTATTATAGTTATTTCCAATATACAAATTCTATAATCATCTGATTAGATCACTGCTAAAACAATATTAATAATATTCCATACATATTATTAATAATAATAATAAAAATACTAATTAATTTTATTATTATTATATTATTAAATAACATTTAAATACTTTTTTTTTAAACTACTCTTTTTCTTGTCCTGTAAAACAAAAGCTTCCAAAAATAAATAAATAAATATTAATTTTAAAAAAGTAAAAAATAAAAAAACACCCTATTACTATTATTGCATATGTATTATTATAATTATCATCAATGTTGTTATAGCAAGAAGAAGAAAAACAATAGTAACTATTATTTTTATTATTAAGTAGCATTAATGTTGAAGACTATATAATAATAATAATAATAATAATAATAACAACCATCCATGTTTATATATGGCAGTACCATCATTGTTGTTGTTAAGAATAACAATAAAAATAATCATAATAATGTGAAGTTTCTCATATAAGGCGAAATATTAAATAAAATCAGCTGTTTTTTAAACCAGCCTTTAAGTAAATAAATAAATAAACCTCTATTGATCTCTCTGTATCTCGTGCACTAGAACTCGGATCTAATCCCAAATCCACACACAGAGACTCGGCAGTGCAAAGGGGGCGTGAACGGGAGCTCGCGCTATAAACACTCGAGCACTCCTAACCCTAACTGGAGGAGTCGGTGATTTGAGACCGAGCCAAAAAAAATCTCCGCTTACTGATTACGGACATTAAACCTCACAGCGCTATTTATTTCTACAGCCGAGTAGTACATCAGTCAAGTGTGTACACATGTAGAAATAATATATTTATTATTACTCAGATTAATTAGCGAGAATAGCCGGGTAAGTTCCGCGTTAGCATCGGTAGCACTGGAGCCAATGACGTTAGCTTAGCATGCTAGCTCTAGCCACACATTGTATCTGACAGACAGCCCTGCTCGGTGCTTTCTGACTCGCGTGAAACAACATTAAATGTTTAATAAGGTGTTTATCGGGTGAATCGGAGTAAAACTCACCGCGAGACACAGCATTCAGCTTCAGCCGCTGCAGCGCGCGCACCAACTCCATTCTCGCTTCGAATCCGCGCGCCAAACTCAACGCACGCGCAACACCGCGCATGCGCTAAGCTAGATCAAGAGGGTTGCCAGAGCATAGGTATGTTGAACGGAAAGGAGTGGGTATAGGTTGGAATTAGGGAAATAATAGTTCTGGCTGATAAAGGCGGTAAAATCATAAAAACTTCATGTCCTCTCTCACTGCATCCATAAATCTCCTCTTTGGTCTTCCTCTAGACTTCCTGCCTGGCAGTTCCAACCTCAGCATCCTTCTACCGATATATTCACCATCTCTCCTCTGAACATGTCCAAACCAC
>JAQQZT010000013.1:3285373-3295812 GCA_030068275.1 Clarias platycephalus | reverse complement strand
CCAACCTGCCTGTACCCGCCTCTTCACCTCCTTTGAACACTCTCCATTGCTCTGGACCGTTGACCCTAAGTACTTAAAATCCTGCACCTTCATTACCTCTGCTCCCTGTATCCTCACCGTTCCTCTTGGGTTCCTCTCATTCACACACATGTATTATGTCTTGCTGCGGCTAACCTTCATTCCTCTGCTTTCCAGAGCGTACTTCCATCTCTCTAGATTCTCCTTCACCTGTTCCCGGCTCTCGCTACAAACCACAATGTCATCTTCAAACATCACAGTCCATGGAGACTCCTGTCTAACCTCATCTGTCATCGTGTCCATCACCAGAGCAAACAAAAAGGGGCTTAGAGCCGATCCTTGATGCAGACCCACCATAAAAACATTAAATATATAGTAATTAAAAAGCGAGGAACAGAAGGAAAAAAAAATTTTTTGAGGAGGAAGGTGGAATAAAAAAAAGACAGATTAAAAAATATTCAGAGTTTAAATATGTAAAAGTGTTTTAAGATAAAAATGTGGTTAAATGTATTAATTTCATTCAACACTACAACACAGGTAACAATAAAAAATTCAAAGTATACAGTATGGATTAGTGAGGCAAACCAGCGTTGATTATAACTCACTCTGGCAACCACATGACAAATCAGTCTTTTCTCCCGGCATGCATTTCGACTCGCGAATATCCAAACACAACAGCGCGTGACAAGTTGTCAGATGCAAACATGACGGTTTTACATTTCAGAGAATAAACCTAGTAAGTATTCATCATTTAGCTAAGTTAGTGTAAGTTTGTTTCGCTATGTTTTCATTGTTTAAGTATGTCTTTTTGTATTTCTTGCGAATGCACGATCCCGTTTGTCTTATTCTGGAAACAAAGCGTCGAAACCAATACACGATAAAGTACTTTTATCTTATCTAGTAACTATCTAGAACGCAATATTTTGCCGCGTTTGTGTGGCTTTATCCTTCATGTTAAAACAGTTTGGCGGTTATTTCTAACTTCCGGGTTGCGTCAAACTGTCCGCCATCTTGGAAAGGTCAAAAGTTCTTTATAATTGTATTAAAGTACTGTATGGATCAGCAGCTAAATCCGTGGCCTGATTGGATCAATTTAAAAGGACATGGAGGAAACAAGCCAATGAAGACAGTACTGGAGGAGGTGTTGGGAGGAAGGAGAGGGCTTGGAAAGAATGTTTTGATTTGGAGAGATGATCAGCTGGCACTTGAGATGAGAGTGTATGTTAAAGCTTTTGGTGCAGCCGTACTGTAGCCTGTTAGACTCCTCTGGGTGTTAGACAATCCAAATGTTGGGACAAGTTCGGAAAAGAAGCAACCAAAAAAAATGGATGCTAAGGTCAATATCAAAGAGAAAGAGATCTATAGGTTGTGAAGAAGGGGTAATGGATTCCAACCGCTGTTAAACAACAAAGAAGAAGAAAGCTTATTCGGAGATGCGGGTCTGATGTTGGACAATTGTCTGTACGTTGATTTGGATTAATTTATGTTTTAGCCTTAAATATAAGAAAGTTTGGACGGAATAATATTTGTTTTTTTTTTCTCTCTTCCAGTTCTTTCCTCATCTTGATAGTGGGAGACGCGTTGCTGCGCTGAAATAACAGGATATTGAGGATGACGAGGGGAAAGTGGCAGGACAGGGTGAAGGCGGTGGAGCAGAGGGCGTTAACCTATCAGTCCGCCCCGATCAGCTGCCCTTATAAAGCTCGTCTCTCCCAGCCGTGGCAGCCGTCCTCCGTGTGGAGACTGTTCCCCCGGCAGAAAGACGCCATCGCCTTCAGTCAGCGCTGCAAACAGGTCGGAGCAAAGGAGGGGGCGAGGAGGAGGAGGAGGAGGGGGTGGGGGGGCGGTTTGACTTAGTCAGTGACCCTGACTGTTCCCTTCTTTCTCACTCACTGACTAATTTGCTGACTTAAATGTGATCCTAAACATTCCCTTCCGTCTTCTGTCCTTTTTTTTCCCCTTTTCTTCAGGACGTCCATGTGTTTGCTCTGGAGAGAGAGGGCACAGACGCTGGACAGAGGGTGTATTTAGTGACCAGCTACACTGAGCTCTGGCACTACTACAGGTGACTCTTCACTTATCTACTCGTACACAATTCACACTTCTACTACGGCACACTCACACCGCACCACCACTAGGTGGCGCCTCCTCCACGCTGTATAATCGACAGTGTCCCCCCTGTATGTACTGTAGTTCTCACAGACGCTCGCTCATGCACTGCTATGAGGTGATTCCCGAGGGCGCCGTGTGCAAGCTCTACTTCGACCTGGAGTTCGATGCGGCCTCTAACACTCACCTGGATGGCACCAAGATGGTCGCTTCTCTGATTCAGGTACAAAAAAAATAAAGACAAGAAGGTTATGGTGTACACTTATGGTGTAGGAGAAAAGGGTATATAAGTGTGTCTTTTCTCCTCCAACATCAGTACGTGTGTGTGAAGCTGGAGGACGTGTACAGGCTGAGATGCTCCGCTAAACACGTGCTGAACCTGGACTCCAGCACAGCCGACAAGTTCAGCCGCCATCTCATCTTCCTGCTGCCCGACTGTGCGTTCAAGGACAACCGGCACGTCGGTGAGAGCCTGCGTTATCACATGTGGAACATCTCACTCTCTCACTCACTCACTGAATCGTTTACATAATGAATCATCTAATGATTGACTCACTCACTTGTTGACTTTTTTTATTTACAGACTCATCTTATGATTGTCTCAATGACTCACTCACCTGTTAATTTGCTGACTCTCGACTCTGAGTCACTCTCTCACTCACTGACTTTATGTAATAAAACATCCAATGATCTACTGACTCACTCACTCACCCACTCAAGCTCTGAATCACTATCTTATCCCGTGACTCGTTCACTTAATGAATCATCAAATGACTGACTCAGTCATTTAATTAATGATTCACTCACTCATTTGCTGACTCAGTCAAGCTCTGAATCACTATCTCACTGACTCATTCACTTAGTGAATCATTAGATGATTCAGTCAATCACTTACTCAATTAATGACTCAATCACTGACTTGTTCAATTAATGAATTATCTAATGATTGACTCAGTTATTTAATTAATGACTCAGTCACTGACTCATTTGTTGACTTGCTTGCTCAAGCTCTGAATCCGTATCTCATTAGTTAAAGAATCATCTAATGCGTCTCATTGACTAAACCACTAACTCATTTGCTGACTCAAGCTCTGAATCACTCCCACCTACAGATATAATTAATGACACGCTCGCCGACTCGTCCAATGATCGACTCACTCGCTGACTCGCTCACTCAAGCTCTGAATCACTCACTCGCTTATGGAATGATTCGTTCTCTAACTCACTTAGTGACTCATTCTCTTAACGAATCATCTAATGATTGACTTGATCATTCACTAACTGACTCACTCACTCAATTAATGACTTACTCACTGAGTCATTTGCTAAACCACTGACTCAGAAACAATCACTTGCTTAGTCACTTTCTCTCCGAATCACTTGACCACTCTCTCTCTCTCTCTCTCTCTCTCACTGAATCCCTTTCTGGATTTCTCCAGGTCTCTGAATCACTTGCTCACTCTCTCTTTCTCTGGATCACTAATATTTCCTCTGTCTGATTAAATCATTCACTCTGTAAATCACCACCCCACCCTCTGAATCATTCACTCACTCACTCTTCGGATCACTAACTTGCTGACTGAATGACTCTTGTCGTTTAATCTTAGGGAGGTTCATCCATCACATACTCAGACCGGCGCTGAAACATCTCCATAAAGGGTGAGGGGGGAAAACTACCTCTACTGTCAATATACTGCCACATATGCACTAAAACAACCTATTTGTAGTAAGTTTAGCATTAGCATGTGATTATTTAGTTTTTATACAGTATTGTGCTGCTTTACCAGTTCCTGGATGATTATATGATGGTGGACGAGATGCAGGTTAAGAGACATTTTTAGTTGCAAGATACATTTTTGCAAGTTTAAAATTACTGTAAACTATTTAGGATAAAATAAAAGTAATAAGCTAGAAAATAGTGTTACGAGAGTATGAAGTGCAGGAAGTGAAGGTTTCTCGTTCACACAGCCCGGAGAACTCTCAGGATGACGTCAGCGAGGAGCCTCAGTCAAAGAGAACGAAGCAGGATGAGGAGGACGGACGAGACCTGAGCTTTCTGATGGTGAAGGGAAAGGATGGACTAAAGCAGCTCTTTGTGGATCTCGGTAAGGGTAACATGCAGCTTTCGCAGGAGCTGCTAATTATAAACTAGAGCTTGTGAAGGCTGAAACGTGAAGTGTTTCTAACCTGAATAGGACTGTATGTCTCACGCAGGGGTTTACACCAAAAACAGAAACTTTCGGCTGTACAAGTCGTCCAAGCTGGGGAAGAACGCTGCTTTCTCCGTAGCGGAGGACAACGAGTTTGTCCCGGATTCCAGCAAGCATGCTACGGAGGAAGAGAGAATATTCCTGGCCTCTTTGATCACCAACGTGAGGTATCAGGAGTCGATTTATCTGAAGGATAAAAGCTTTAGCATAGCTGGTTCCATACACAGGGTGAGTCGAAAATGATCCGCACTCTGGCTGTAGAATTTATTTTACTTAACAAATACATTATTCTTCTATGTAATCTCCTGGCTTTTCAATACACGTTGTACATCAACAAGCTTTCGTATTCCCTTATTAAAAATGTTCACGGCTGTGGAAGTGTGTCTTCGTCCTTGTAGGGCTGCTTTCAGGGGACCGAACAGGTGAAAGTCTGATAGAGCGAGATCAGGACTATAGGAGGGAACAATGATGTGGACTTAATGACTCATCCAATGATTCACGAAACATTTGCTGACTCGCTCACTCAATCACTGAATCATTCACTCGCTTACGGAATGATTCGATTCCTAACTCGATCACTAAGTGACTCATTCAAATAATGAATCTCCTAATAGTCATTTACTAATTCGCTCCCTAAATTAATGACTCGCTCGTTAACTCATTTCCTGAACCACTGACTCGCTCTCCGAATCACTCGATGATTCTCTTCTCTCTGAATCACTTTCTGAATCACTCACTCGGTCAGTCATTCACTTTCAGCTCCTTCTTGATGACTAACACTTGTGCGGCGTCCTTTGAACTTCTCTATCCATTCAAACACACTTCGTTGCGACAAAACACCATTTTTTCTCCATAGCATTTTATATATCGATAAATAACTGCACCCTCAGACCACAAAAACAATCCGAATCACCGCATCGCTCCTGCCATTTTGTGTAAGCATGCATGGGGCGTGCATTTTTTCGCTCGCACCGCAGTTGCAAATGAACTGATGTGACAGGATCCTCGAACGGAAAAGTGCCGAGAACGACGGTACGACTTTAATACAACCAGAGTGCGGATAATTTCCGACTGACCTTTTATATATGAGAAATGCAGGGTGAATTGATTCAGTGATGTATGATGATTCTTTTCTGTGGTAATTCACACTGCAAACACTACGGGGAATAAAAGATATATATATATTTTTTTTCTTTTTTTTTAATCTTGTAAATGTTTGCATTTGAGGTGGTAAAATGTAGCAGTTCCTCTATTACCCTGCAGGTGGTGCACTTTACAATTTAAACTATTCACACAGCACGGCAGCCTGAGGAAATGATTTGTTTGTTAAGAATGGTAAAATAATTTAGAATAAAGGCTATTCATATCGCGTTTAATCGTTATTAATCAAGGTGTTCGTGTCTCTCCAGCTTCACGTCTCAGAGGATTCTGACGTTCGATACACCAGAGACGACTTCGAACGAAACTCGGGGTTCGGCTCAACACGCAAGCCTGCACGACTCGGGTAGAACATTAATCACGTAGCAATAGAAATTATTATAACGTATTTAAAAATATAAAAGTATTGCTGTGATATGAAATATGAGGTAGAAAATCTGACCAATCAAAATGGAGAACCGAGTTCCATGGTGTACGATGAATCTGTCCTCAGAGTTCGCAGGTGAACATCAGGCGTCTCCGTATAAGGAACTGGACGACTTCGTGCTGAAGCTGGTGTGCAGAGACGCCGTTCAAGGAAGTAAGAACGTAAACAATGTGTTACGCGATATCGTATAGAGCTTAGAGTCGGTCTCTGAGGTTGTGTGGAATTCCAGACATTAGGCGCTGGACGTACTTCGCATCGGAGCAGCTGCTGGTTTACGACATCGAGAAGTACCGCTGGTGTTCGAACGTGGGACGCTTCCACAAGAGCAACAACATCATGTGAGTAACGGACGATGAAGTAACGAGAAAATCGTGCGATAAGCAAAAGATCAATCGGTTATAAATCACAATTATTGTGTTTGGTGATTCATGTATCAACCACGCTGACCCCAAAATAAAGTTTAAAAAAAAAAAAAAAAAGTTTATATTTACTATAGAGATGAACCGGTCGTGACCAGAATTGTCTGGTTTTCAGTTTGACCGGTGACATAACAGCCTCAGATACAGTATATAAACCATTCTGTACCGAGCGCAGAAGCTTCTGAACGGTGCAACAGAAACGCAATCTTTATGATGTTACAATATTAAAAGATCTCACGCGTGTTAAAATCCTCCAGTCTGCCGTTTTCTCCAAACTCTGTGAGCGAATTAGTCTCAAACCTGCTCATTACACACACTTAAAAAACATGCCAGCACTAATTAGTCGAAAATCAGGTGAGCTGAAGACGCCCACACGCTCACTGTTGAGTCGAGTTTTGAGACGTTTGAGGTGGCAATCCTTTGTAGTCCTACAGGTGGCGCACTCTGAACTATATCCACGTTTTCATCCAGTGTAGTAGGAGTGAATTATTTGCTAAGTTTGTTTAGAATTACTTACGGCGGATGAAAGAACAGAGATACGCGCTGCTCAGTAACGATGTAGCTTTAATGTTTAATTGAATTCTAAGTTAAATGTTAAACTATTGTATTTAAAGTTAGTTTGTAGTGTTTTTAAGTGAGAACTAATATTATAAGGAACAGGATACATTTAATGAATCATAATTTTTAAAAAAATTATCGCAATTTTAATCGTATGGGTCGTTTATGAACGATTCGTTGTTTTTGAACGAGTCTTTAATGTGACAGAAGAACGAGTCGTCTCGGAGAGTAATTTGTTCATATTCTACTGGGCGCATCACAAAACCTCCATAGGTTATGAACAGGAAACAGAAATGAGTAAATGAGTCCGAATCGTTCGTTCTTTTGTCATGTGACTCATAGACGCTATGCGGTACAATAGATTCTAAAGAACGAATGACTCAGACCAGAAGATATAAGAGGTGAGCTACTCATTCTGTTTATTATAATGTGTCCTTTGTTGCATTGTAATATTTTAATTACTGGACCTATAGCCAAAATTCTTGTATGTTGACGTGTTAGGGGTCTGTTTATTGAAAATGTAACATTTTATTTTATGTCTGATCAAAAGAACGAAATGACTCAAAAAAAAAAGATTTGTTTCATTTGATGAAAGAGATTCAAAGAACCGAGTCAGTAAAATGATTCCCATCACTAATTCCCGTTCCTAGTAACAACAACAACACATGCGCTCAAATCTGTGCAGGATCATCATGGATCTGAAAGAAGAGGTTTGGTACCAGAGGTGCCACGATCCCGAGTGCAGGAGACAGAACTACCGGTCCTCGAGTGAGTCCTCACAGCTCTACCACGTCAACATCTCCTCCATCATCTTCTTGCATATTATATTTACCTTTTTTTTTTTTCTTTCCCCCACACACACAGGTTACCCGCTACCACAGGAAGTGTGTATGAGCTACATGCTGAAGGAGGTACATCATCACACAATCCTCATCACTATTCATAAACTAACGGCCCCTTGTGTGATGTAGCTGATGGTTCAAAAGTTTGTTGTTTTTCCAGGACGAGGACGATCAGCAGTTCCTCATGGACGAGCTGGGAAACATCGAGGCGAGTCCGCGCTGCGTCCCGGAAGACGGCGCCGCTTCACACGCGCAGGAGTGTTGGAGTGACGATAACGATGACGCGTCGTACCTGGAGGCGCTGAACGAGGTGGAGAGGACCATGGAGGAGGAGGAGGAAGAGGGGGAGGAGATTCCCGATGAGCTCATGATCCAGGCGCTGACCGAGTGTGAGAATACACTCGTCTGAGAAATGAGAAAATGTATAAACTATACAGTATTTCTAATGCATAACTTTATTGGTTTAATATCATATATTGTATAATTTATAGCACAGCTGTAGGATTTCTCTGCATAATGCGTGGGTTTTATTAAAATGTAATTTGTCAAAGCAAAGTGGTGTGTGGTTATTTTTACTTTCTCTTTCCATAAAACACAGTCTGCTAGCAACACATCTCAGGAGCTGTGATTAATATTACAACATTATACGTAGCTTCAGTATTCATGCTGTATAATAATCTCATAATATTCTAATACACGAGCGCTTGTTTTTCTACCCTCGGTGTTTGTTTCGCTCTTTGATGATCTGAATCTGAGACAAATAAAGAAAATACAAAGCCAGCCTGAAATGTTCAATGGCTCTGCCGTGACCTATTCAAATACTTTCACCTTTTCATATATTAGATTTCTGGATCTGAATCGAAGCAATTACCTAAAAAAATTCAAGAAAAAAATAACCCGAGTCAACATAATACCGCAAATTAAGCAATATCGCACGCGGGTGAGTGCTGTGCTGGTTATCGGTACAGCCGTGATAATATTCAGTATAACAGCACGACCTTCGAGTGTGATATTGCTTTTATACAATAGTTCGCTAAACACCATTTATTATCAACAGGTTATGATTAGTTTCTTTATTTAGCCAGTTAAGGCACATCCTTTCCTACTGGCGGAGCCAAAAGGTGAGGAGAATAAACCATGGAGGTTGTGGACGGTTCTGAGAAACTCACCAGATTTACTTTATATTTCCACTGATTCCACTTCAGAATATCAGCTCCATAACTTCAAGGGTTCGAATCCGAAATACTGTTAAATGGAAAGCTAGTGCACTACAGTATGTAGGGTGTACAATCCCTTGTTCCACACACCAAGTAGTGCCCTTGATCAGGGGTTTGAGAGGGATTTGAGATTCAGCCTCGTGTTGGAAGCTGGTTAGCTTTGAGGCTCGAATTAGGAATAAATAAAACAAAACCGAAACAATTCAGAACGACTTAGAAGTTTAGATCATTAAGGAGACACCGTGTGTTGTTGAAGACGACGTAACGTTATCAGGTGTGTGTTCTTGCTTTAACCACAGTTAGTGTAATTAAGCACTGGTCACCCAGTGATACGTATAGTTAAACATCCCAGTGCTGTTACGATGCATTATCAGCACTCCTGAAATGCCTCTCGTCCAATCAGATTGCTCGGTCAGAATACCGACTTGTGGCACAATACTGATTTAGAGATGCGCGTTTCTTTTTTTCCCCTTTAACACCTTTCATATGCATTAATACATGAAGTGAAATGCATGGAGCTTCACATAGCTGCGTTTTACATCATATCGAATGATACGAGTATTCTTAGAGCTCATTATTAAAGGTCAGCTGCAGTAGTGTCATACGATTGTGATGTAATGGCTACACCTGACTCGACCCATTAGTCATAGAGCCGGGTCTGGCGTATCGGAACGAGGACACACAGGTGGATGCGAGTGTGACGGCTCACCGCGATACGCCGTTCTGAGCTCGGATTTATATCCGGGTTTGGGAAATGGGATGCCGACAATCTGTAACATCTGTAGGTTTGTAGATTTACAAACCCAAGCGGATTTGGAAATGTGTTTATTTACTGGGTTTCTGCACAGTCACCTCTAGAGCTGGTGTGAAGCTCATCCTGGAACAGTCTCCTCATTCAGCCTGGTGGTTTCTCTTCCTCGAAAAAACAAGGCAGATGTTTTACACGTTCTGGCCCACCAAAGCCCTGAAAATAGATCCGGTTTTCCTGAAGGCACACACACACACACACACACACACAATACTTTATTTTCCTCCCATTTCTTAGCTTTTTATCGTGAGCTGTAAACTACAGAACAACAGCAATCAGGCTTTATTATCGTCTCCTGACGTCTCTCGGGACGACGGGAGCGTCGAGGCCGGATTATCTCCGGGCGTCAGGTCCAAGAGGTCCAGGACTCCGAGTAGTAATAATCTCACGCGCCTAAAGACGCTCGCGCCCTCGTCGCCGAACCGCTTTCTAAACGCCTGTTGGTTCGAAGCGTCTTCAGAGGGTTTCGTTCTCAGTCAGCAGGAACTCGGGTTTTGTCACTTAGTCTCTCCCAGAATTTAATCCTAATTCTTTTCATTCCATTTCTAAACAAGGGGGCGCTCTTCGACCTGCATCATCTAGTGTGAAATGATTTGAGATAAAAGTCAGTTTTTCAGACACTATGGGGAGGTCGGATTCCCGTCCACTTCGCTGCTGTTAAGTCAGATTGAGG
>JAQQZT010000013.1:3225395-3236441 GCA_030068275.1 Clarias platycephalus | reverse complement strand
GAACATACTCTTCTCAAGATGCAGGCCCGAGAGAGTAGCGCGTTAACTCCTCTGTGTGTGTGTGTGTGTGTGTGTGTGTGTTAGGAGGTTATATCAGAGGTAGTCTCTTGCATCCAGAAGACAGTCCTGTGTTTGGAGCCTCTAGTGCTAGACTCCGACTTTGACGCCTTCACACGTCCTGTAATTAACAATAAGGTACAACACTACTGACACACGACTCACCAACACTACTGACTAACACTACTGACACACAACTCATTAACACTACTGACACACAACTCATTAACACTACTGTCACACAACTTAACACTACTGACACACAACTCACCAACACTACTGACACACAAATCATTAGCGCTATTGACACAACTCATTAACACTACTGACACACAATTAATCAACACTACTGACACACGACCCATCAACACTACTGACACACGACCCATCAACACTACTGACACACGACCCATCCACACTACTGACACACAAATCACTACTGACACATAAATCAACACCACGGACACAACTCATCAACACTACTGACACACAATTCATCAACACTACTGACACACAACATACCAACACTACTAACACACAACTCATTAACACTACTGACACACAGCCCATCCACACTACTGACACACAAATCACTACTTACACATAAATCAACACCACGGACACAACTCATTAACACTACTGACACACAATTCATCAACACTACTGACACACAACTCATCAACACTGCTGACACACAATTCATCAACACTACTGACACACAATTCACCAACACTACTGACACACAAATTATAATTTCTACTGTCACGCAAACCATTGTTAACAAGGGACAGCGCTACTGACACACAACTCATCAACACTACTAACACACAAACCATCATTACCAAGGGACAACATCACTGACATACAACCCAACACTACTTACACTTCTTTCTTTTCTTTTATCTTAATTATGTTTGTTTGTTATTATGTTCATTATATCTTTTTTCTTTATTATGAATACACAGACAGAGAGGGAGAGGGAGAGAGAAGCAGAGAGAGGGAGAGAAAGAGAGAGAGAGAGAGAGAGAGAGAGAAAGGAAGCTGTACCTCTACATCAACAGAGACATTCAGTTAGCTAATCCCATGGCAGCAGCATCGAACCCTATGTACACAGGCCAAGAGCTCAGTAAATATCCTCACCAAACACCAGAAAGAAGAAGGAATGGTTGCCCTACTGATCCACCTTCGGCACGACTTAGGCAATTCAGACCAATATCCCAGAATGGCCTACTCTCCCTGTCTCCTACACACGCCCTGTATGTATTGCGATATTGTCTGCAGCCTACACTACCATCTGACAGCTCACATCAGGTTGGACAGACTGATTTGAACTTTGCTGACAATTCAACCGTGGTGAGTGTCTCAGTGAACACAACACCCCAAACCTGAGCTGGTCGGGACAGAAGACCATATCAGGCTGCAGCTCCTGAGACAGACAAGATGCGACCTACGCTATAAAGACGGTACCAGATCTCCACCCCTCACAATGCTGGGCAAGAGGAGAGGGGATACAAGAAGCTATAGCTATAAAAAATACGTTATTACAGTACATACAATCATTTGCTGAGATGAGAAAAAAAATCGGAAATTAATAAAAATATGTGTGTTATGAACAGTGTGAGTATTATGAATCTTTTGTTAGACCTAATATGGAGATGTTGAAGTGTGTGTGGCGTCAGCCGCACGTCCCTGGGACAAAGGACAAAGTAAAATTAAGGAAGAATGGGTTTCTATATTTAAAAGATGGAGAGAGTCACTTACTGTGCTACCTAATGTGCACTGTGAACAGGTGTTCGTACAGTATCGATGAATCCTATTAGAAAAAGTTTACCCTGTGTGATCTCCCCAGGGTTGGAGGAGATGGCCAAATCATTTTCACATTTAGTCTTAGGTACTGTTATTGATCTGTATTTGATATAGGTTGATGATAACACACAGCACATTAACATTATTGCCACACAGCACAACAATACTGGCACTAACAAGGGACAACACTACTGACAAAGAAACCATCTACAATATAAACATACAACACAACTGACACACAAATCAACACCACTGACAGACAATTCAACACTACTGACATACAAATTGTCAGAACTACTGACACACAAACTATCATTACAAACAACATTTTTTGTCATGTTTGACTCCTGCCTGTGGCTGCGTCAAAAGAGATCTGGGTTGGGTTGTCTGGTCCCGAACTGCAAGGCTGAGGAGCCTGCGAGAGCCACTGTCTATGCGAGTCCATTGGGTCAGCAGCAAGGAGAGTGGCATGTAAAAGGGGACATGTCAAACGCCCCAGGGACTCTAAATGTTTGTGGACTGTCAAGCCGCCAAGCCAGCAAAAGGAAAAGGCAGCTGTCTCGAATTTAAGGCCCCCTTCCCCAGTCAGGAGCGCCATCGAAGCCACTGGATAGTGACGGCCACTCTGGCTGCATCGGGTTTGGCTCACACCTGTGGCCGCACCAATGGAGAACTGGACAGGGCCAGCTAGGTGGCACTGACGAGCCTGTGAGAGCCGCTGTCTACACTAGTCCACTTAGCCACTCTGCCGCCACCATCGCTTGCTAGTGTGTCTACATGCCAGCTGGGCACTGCTTCCGACCTGCACGTGCACATCCTCACTCTTTTCATTCCTCTCTTTTCTTCATCCCTCCTTAAACTCCCTTTCTTTCCCTACTTTCTAAATAAAACTACCCTTTTTACATAAGACCTCACCTCGTGTTTGTGTCTGTGGTGTGCCTCGAGTCAACAATCTTACACTATATACATGTATCTATCTATCTATCTATGTGTGTGTGTGTGTGTGTGTGTGTGTGTGTGTCCAGATCAAGGAGAAGACCTGTGGCCATGGTCCGGATTTACAGGCCACACTGGGAAATGATCAGCAACTCCAAAACATCATCCGCGGCATTAAGGTTCTCCGTTAACATCAATCCAGCATCAACGAATGCTGGACATCTAAAAGCATTTTTAGTCTCAGTATAGTTTGTGAAGTAAAAACCTTTTGTCTCGTCTACTCTCAGAAATCCATTCAGGTTGCGTTTGATGCCGCAGATACGTACGCCCACACCTTTACACAATTCCACCTCTTCTATAAAGAGAACGAAAGCCTGGACCTGGACGCTCTTAAAGAGCAGGACCACGGTAGAGCGTCAGGAGCTTTATGGAGCATTGCATTTACAAGACAGTAAAGATGGCAGTTGTAACGTGTTCTAATGTGTGTGTGTGTGACAGATTTGACATTTTTTGGTGAAAGTCTGAGAAAGTATCATAGCCAGCATAAGGAAGCCCTGGGCATTCAGCTGAAGAGACATCTAGGAATCCTGTCAGTGGACACCGCTCAACTGAAGAACAAGCTAACACCATCTCCACTGCGATGCCTAGAGGTCACACAAACAAACTAACATTTTTAAAATCTTTTGCTCAATCTTGTATATTCTTCACATACTAACATAGCTAAATTGCAGCAAATATCTGTTATTCCTAAGGTATACTTTAACAATAATGGTCTTGGTGAGTCCGCTGTTTTTGCATTTTCATATTGTGTGACTCTACAGGCTATTAATTTCCTGCTGCCGGTGTTGGCTAAGAAAAAAATGGTTGCAGTCATCAACGAACTGCAAGACGCGTCCTTTAAGCTGGAGCTCATCCCCACAGCTACAGTAGAGTACGTCAACTCCCTCACCTTCCTGGAGGAGATCCAGGAGCGGGTAAGAGTTGCATGTAATCCTACATTGCCTCCTTATTGGGATGAGGCTTGTTATTTATTTCTATCATCTACTAATATGTGATGGAATTAATTGCTTTCACTCTGTTTCTTTGCGTGTCAGACTGGATCCCTGGACAAGGAGGCGGAGGCAGTATGCGAGATGTATAAGTTGATTGAAAGCTACTCCGTGCCCACTCCGCCAGAAGACCTCGCTTTTTTCGGTACACTTCAGCCGTCCAGGTCGGCCATGAATAATGCCATCGACAAGGCGCTCGGAGAGAGAGATGACAATTTGGCCAAGTTCTGCCAACACCTGCAGGACGACATCAAAGAGCTCAATGATGAGATGAAGAGAATCAAACAACAAGCGGAGGTAATAACTTAGAGCGCACACACACATTTATTTTAGTCATTTTGTCCCGCTCTCTCTCTTTTTTGGGGGGATTTCCAGAACCGGATACTTCTGGATATTGATGTGAATCGGGATGAGGTTCGTACGGTGTTGCGAGAGATCCAAGACTCCATAGATAAGCTGCAACAACAAGCCTTCATCTATAAATCCTACCAGAAGAACTTCAAGGTCAGAAGTTTAAGCGCACTTTGATACACTGGTGCACATCCTGTTTTTTATTTGCTTGTGGGCCGTTTCTGCACACGTTTTAATTTCTGTGTGTGTGTTTGGATAGGTGGAGGTGACTAAGTATGACTCTTTGGAGGAGCTGAGTGCTGAAGTAAGGCTGAAACATTTGCTGTGGGATTCAATAGAGGAGTGGGACAAGTTGCAGAACAGCTGGATGCAGGTATACTGTACGCAAATCCAGCTCTTACAGTCCTGGATTTAACTTCCAGTGCTAAAGTTTCTAGGGAAATATTATAGATAGAAATTTCCTTGTGTTGGTTTATTGGATTCAAATTCCTGGAATAAAATCCCTCAAATTGAATCCCAGGTCCTGAATCTAAGATTCTGGGAGAAAATTCCTGGAACTACATCACAGTTCCTGGATCTACTGTAATTGACTGCAGCTTAAGATAATGGATTTAGATCAGATGAAAACCGTGGAATCAAATAATAATTTCTGTATCTTATGTCATGGGCTCAAGTATGCCAATCATATTGTAAATCCTTGGCTACTATTCCTGGAATTACTTCCAAATCTTGTATCTTAGTTCATGCATGAAAGGTAATGTTAATAAATAAGTTTCTTGTTTTAAATTGGGGGAAATATTGGATATTGGACTTCATACATTTCTAAGCTAATTGTTAGATATAAATTCCTGGAATAAAATTGCTATAATTACTCATCTCATCTCTCATGTTTTATACCGCTTTATCCTGTATTCAGGGTGGCAGGGTCCTATAATTACATCCCAATTATTTGATTTCATTTCCTGGGATATAACAATTCCAGTTCTTGGATTTAAATCCAAATATGTTGGATTTACTTCCTGGGGTAAAATTCTTGAAGTTGAATCTCTGGTCCTGCAACTAAATTCCTGGGCTACATTTATTAGAATTAAGTTCCTAGGATAAAATACCTGGAAATAAATCCCAGATTTTAAATTTAAAGGATGTAAATTCCCAGACTTCAACTTCTAGACCAAGTTTCTAGGCTTAAGTTCCTGGACTGGTTTTTGGACTAACATGCTTGAGCTTAAATTGCTGTTTCTGAACTTATTAGAAAGTGGAATCCTAGAAACTCTGATCAATGTGCATGAAACTGGAGGTTTTATCTGGGACGCATGGAAGGAAGGGGTTTATGCTTTGCATGGTGGAGGGTAGGAGGAGGAGTCTGACAGTGCAGGGGTTAATGCCCTTGGTCATTTTGAATGGACCGATGAACTTGGAAGACAACTTGCAAGACGTTGTTTTGATGGGCACATTACGAGTGGAGAGCATGACCCTTTGGTTCACTCTGAACAGCATGGTTTTGGAACGGCATCGTGTGCTTGTTGTTTAAAAATTAAAATAGATGGGCAAATTCTAGATCTCGCATTTATCCATGTTCTTCTGCACCCACCATATAAAGGCTTGGGACGATGGAAAAGCAACTTACTCCCCCTGAGATGGGAACAAGAGGGGTTGCTACCCAAGTGTAAGGCCTTTGAAAAGTGGTCTACAATGGTCAGGATGCATGTGACCCACCATATGAATTGAGGAGCCCTAAGACAAAGTCAAGCGCGATGTTAAACCATGGTCTGTGAGGAACTGGAAAAGGTTTGAGAAGAACAGCTGGGGGTTTGTAGATAGACTTGTTCCTGGAACAAACATCACAAGCACTCACAAAACGGCAAGTGTCCCTGAAATGCTCCTGGATCAGGGCAAGTGTGCATGCCCCACCAGGATGGCAGGCCAGGCTTAAGTTGTATCCCCACTCCAAAACATGCAAGCAATGTGCAACTGGGACAAAGAGCTTGCCAGGTGGTGTCTCACCTGGGCCGGTTTCCTGATCCTGGGTTTCGATGTCCAACAGGGTTACGTCCTGATCTGTGACTGTGGAAAACTGTCGAGAGAGTACATCAGGTTTTGTGTCCTTCCAACCAGGACGGTGTAAAATTGCCAAGAATTTAGTTATTTGGTCATCTTAAGATATTCCATATTTTTATGGTCAGTCCAGTCAAGGAACGGGATATCGACCCCCTCAAGCCAGTGTCTCAATTCATCTAGAGCGAGCTTGACTGTAGGGAAAGGTCTAGCTCTGTGAGAATAGGAGCAAAAGTAAATTGATTTTTGATTGATTTTTCAAGTCAGAGAACACTTGTCAGCCTGCTCAGACAAATGAAAGGGACTCGTGGTCGATGTCAAGCTTTTATTTATTTATTTATTTATAAGAGCTGTGAGAGGAGAACAGCATCACCCGGGGTTCGAACCAGCGATCTCTGGATGATAGGGCGAGCGCTTTACCACTGCGCCACTCGGAGGCCATGGTCGATGTCAAGTGGGATGACCATGGAGTTGTTGTGAAAAATTAAGTGTTTATGGAAGTTTTCAAACCCTAGGAAGCTCTCTAGGTACTTTGGAACTGGCCATTCTGTTACAGCTTTCAGTTTAGCAGGATCTATTTAGATCTTGGAAGGTATGATGGTGAAATCAAGAAAAAAGACTATGTTGCAGTGGAGCTCACATTTTTCAGCTTTGACATAGAATATGTTCTCTGGAATACCTGATGCACATGTACTTTATAGTTAACTGGGGAATGGGAAATGGGAAGTGCCTGGCAGGAGGTTAATTGCACAGACATACGATGGAGGAAGGTAGACAGCATAGGACTTGCTAAAAAACATCTTGTGGTTGGCATAGTCAGGAGGGATAGCAGAGAGGTCAGGGAAGAGTGAGGCAGAGTGAGGTCCATCCGAGGATTGTATTGTTATTCCAATCAATCTGAAGGTTGTGATTCATTAGCCAGGGTCATCCAAGACCTAAATGGATTGAGGACGTGAAAAATATGGGAGTGATTATAAGAGGAAAAAGTGGACGAATACTCAGAGATTGTTTTTGGGTACACCCCTTCAGCTGCCCTAGATTTACTGAAGGGCCTCTAGGTGAGAACTGTTCATGAGTTTGGCGTCTCTGCCTGATTTGTGAATCCGCTTGTCCTTCTATGTCCATAAGGCCGCTTCATCAGGGAGCTTGTTGGTCCTTGACAGGCCTGAGTGTCCCAGTGGGTATCATCCGTCAGGGTTTGAAAGTCAATGGCGTAGTCATAAGCTGATCAGAGACCTTGACAAAGTTCCAGCAGATGTCTCGCAAACTCGCTGCATTAATGGGAGTGGTTGAAAACCCTCTTCATCCCCTCTGTAAATGTCTTAAAATTGCCGCAAAGATCATTGATGTCCCACACAGCAGTTTCCCATTCACAAGCTCTCCCTGTTAGGTATTATATAATAATGTATGCTACTCTAGATCATTCTGCAAGAATGCAAGAAGCATTGTGACAGGAAAGAGTGTCAGGTTCCTGGTTCATCATTATAAGTTTGAAGGTTAGGAAGATGAAGGTCATGTTGGGCGGGTGATGTTTTATGGTGCTGAATACTTTGCTGATGGGTGCTCAGTAGAGCTCCTTGCTGGGCTATGGACTCTCTGAGTTGGTCCAAGTCCGCGGAATTTGTCATAGCCGAAGTATACTGTTGCAGGTGACAAGAACTGAGGTGAACCCAATAGCAGACTCCGAGACGTTTTTGGAGAAAAAACACTCTTTAAGCTCTGAGCAGAGAAGAACTGTAGCAGGTCTATGTGTTTTGGTTCCTCCTTTGTGAATAGGGAAGGTCCTATGATGGCAGGTTGATGATGTAGATGGAATCCCCACGGACCAGGAAGGAGTAAAAAGTAAAAATGGCAGCAGAGCACAGAGATCAGCCAGAGACAGTGAGCACTTTCCCAAAACCTAAGTTCAGGGGATGCGAACGAACAGATTAAATCCCCAACAGGGAAATAGCCCCCCCTAATGATATACTGTATACTCTTGAGATGACTGAATCTTTTAGCGTTCGTTTTAAAGCCATGGAGTGGTTACCTGATTGAGCTGAGGTGCGCTGTGGAGACTCACAGAGAGCACAGAGCATAGAGGGGAATTCTTTAGCTGAGTTACGACCTGGATATGCTCGGTCGATCTGACTGGCTCATGACATGGGTCTTTTTTTGTAGACTCTATACATTTTTTAATCATCGCACACATGTTGATGTTGTGTAAATCTTTTCTCCTTTTCACGTTATTCTACGTAGTATCCGATAATCCAGGGATGTGCATGGATTTGTGTCTGTTGCAGAGTAAATTTAACGATCTTGACCCGGAGCTCTTGAGTGCAGAAGTAACCAAGTATGGCAAATACGTGAACCAGCTGGAGAAAGGGCTTCCTCCCAATAGTGTCGTGCCCCACCTTAAAACTAGTGTGGATACCATGAGGGAAAAGGTAGGAAGCGACTAACACTTTGGATCCAGTTAATTTTTTTTTTTTTTACAGATCGACGCATTCATTGGTGTTTTGTTTGTGTGTGTGTGTGTAGCTACCAGTGATCACTGACTTGCGTAACCCGTGTCTAAAAGAACGGCACTGGAGCATATTGGAGAGCATCGTGGGTGACAACCTGCTGAAGAAGCCATTCACTGTTCATGACTTGCAAGAGCTCAACGTCTTCAGCTTTGCTACGGAGATCCAAGAGGTCAGAGACACATGAGGGGGATAGTTGGATGATGGATAAATGGATGGATGAATGAATACATCAGATGTTTAAGAGGATTTTCTTTAGAAGGATTTCCTTTTAGAGGATGTTGTAGAATGTGAAAGACTTCTTCTTCTATTGTGTCTCTCAGATTTCAGGCCAGTCGTCAGGAGAGGCAGCGCTGGAGACGATGGTCAAAAAGGTCAGAGGCTAAGAACATGAACATATCCAACATTTATTTGTGTCACACGTTTGGGCAGATTTATAGACTTGTGTTGCCACCAGGTGGAGGACGTGTGGAAGGCCACGGAGTTCGTCGTGCTGTTACATCGCGACTACAAAGACGTGTTTATTCTCGGAGGCACCGATGAGATCCAGGTACAGTTAGAAATGGTTTGCTGACGCGGGTGTAGGACGGTATTTTATACTGGTCTAGTAAACATGCTTTGTGTGTGTTTGTGTGCAGGCGATGTTGGACGACAGCTCCATCAATATGGCCACCGTGGCGTCTTCACGTTATGTGGGTCCTATAAAGGCCAAAGTGGATGAGTGGCAGCGCCAGCTCTCCCTGTTCACCCAGACCCTGGTACTAATCAAAATCACAGTGCCAGTCCTGTTGCACTGTGTATAATTTCCATGTAATTAATATTTTTTTGATCACTGTGTGTGTGTGCAGGACGAGTGGTTGACGTGTCAGAGGAACTGGCTTTATCTGGAGAGCATCTTCACTGCCCCTGATATCCAGAGGCAACTTCCTGCTGAGGCCAAGATGTTCCTGCAAGTGGACAAATCCTGGAAAGAGGTCATGAGGAAGGTTAATGCCTTTCCTAATGCGCTGCGTGCTGCTACTGCTCCAGGTCAGACTCCATTGATCACCTGTAAATAACAATGAGATATTGCATATAGAACCAGCGATCTACAGTTTATTAATGTATGTATAAAGTTTCGAGATTTGCGAACCACAGATCAGGTTGCTTTTGCTGTACGTCCTCCTCGGGATGAATTCTCGATGCACAATGCTATGAAAAGACATTGAGCATGCACTTGGCCGAGCTGCGGACCTACCTCCCCATTTTTGGAGGTGTTGGACTCTTCCACTGTGAAGACTGTTGCTTTGTCTGAGTGTCGTACCCCTACACCGAAGTTTTGTCACTGGTAATGATCCTCAACATGAAGGACGGGTCGTCCACAGCACGCTGATGCAGAGTTCTTGGCAGACTTTGACGGAATGTTCCTTCTGCTTCTGGGTCAGCAGCCTGGGGACGAACTTGGCAGCATGTTCAAATCACACATGAGGATCGTCTGTACGCTTCCGTAAGACACACCGACAACGGAAGCAATGATGATCGTTGCAGCATTGTCGTAAACTTACCAAATCATGTCAAATGTCTCTGTGGCAGATTTGCCCAGTTTCATGCAGAATTTCACATTTGATCTTCGTTGGACTTGCTGTCCATGATGAAATACCAGACGTGGTAATGTGGTAAGAATAACACCAGTGGCACAGCTCCCAATGAACACAAGATGATGTCTTTTGGCACACTGACTTATGAAGGTTGGTGCTCCCTGTTAGTGTGCGTGCAGCTCTGTGCTGCCATCTGTTGGCATTTTACAAAACTAGTCTCAAACTTTTTGATATATGTGATTGATCAATCAATAAGACATTCATAACAGCCATAGAAGGCCATTTTTTAAATTAATGCAGCATAACCAGACTCAGATTTGTGATTTAGATTCTTTCTCAGGTGTGACTAAAATGAACCATAACAATCGTTCCCATAATGACATCCCATAATATAATGTATATTACAATATATTCCAGGACTTCTGGAGATCTTCAAGAACAATAACGCTCTACTGGACCAGATTCAGAAATGTCTGGAGGCCTACCTAGAGTCTAAGAGAGTTGTTTTCCCCAGGTGTGTAAAGTCTTGACAGACAAACACTAGTACATTTTATGGCCATGCTTTTTACTTATATATATATATATATATATATATATATATATATATATATATACATGTGTGTGTGTGTGTGTGTTTTTGTGTGTGCCCACATGCATCAGGTTCTACTTCCTGTCCAATGACGAGCTGCTGGAGATCCTGGCGCAGACACG
>JAQQZT010000013.1:3183852-3203595 GCA_030068275.1 Clarias platycephalus | reverse complement strand
GTCCCTGTACCAGGCGCCGCTGTATAAAACCTCCGCCAGAGCCGGAACTCTGTCCACCACAGGTGACGTCACTGCACTGTATAAGAGTTTTACACGGCACCCTTTACAATGCCTCGCAAAAGTATTCACCCTCATGTGTTCTGTTTTGGTGCAAACTTGGAATCCGATTGGATTTTCTGAGGGTTTGTCCAATTTGATTTAAATTTTATTTGGTCTAAGTACCCTTTGCCTGATGTCTTTAGTGCTTAGGCTGTTTTTGCCCATTCTTCAAAGTTGCTCTTGTTTTTTTTTTTCTCTACAGGACACTCCACTAACTTTGTGGTGACAGTGATGCTTCCCTCCAACAGGCCGAGCGACTACTGGATCTCCAAAGCCTCCGCCCTGCTGTGCCAACTCAACGAGTGAGTTGACAAAATAACTGAGTCAGGAGGAACTAAATAAATCCATACTCTCAGAAAAAAAAAATAAAGAA
Organism: Clarias platycephalus; assembly: GCA_030068275.1. Classification (NCBI taxonomy): domain Eukaryota; kingdom Metazoa; phylum Chordata; class Actinopteri; order Siluriformes; family Clariidae; genus Clarias; species Clarias platycephalus. Next base: position 3,203,123 of record JAQQZT010000013.1, on the reverse strand, counting down.
TCATGTCGACTCGCACCACTTTTTGACATCTTTATTAAGGTTTTGTTCCAAATCTATATTTTGTAATAAAGTGTCTGTTAGTTCATGGGGTCAGCACAAAAAAAACCTGCACGTGTTAGAAAGAGGACAGCACAAAAAGTCGAGGATGAAAAAGAAACGAAGATGGTGAAACGACACAACTACGACCACAGTGCTGTTCTTATACACACATATATATACTGCGAGTACATTTCACAATAAAAACTATATCAGATTGATCAGGTCGGTTACACCAGAATCACGTTTCCGAGTTAAATCCTGCCGAGATCCACCGCAGAAACTAAAAGCAGGTGATGAAGACGACGGAGAAAGAATCAGGAGCTGGAACGGGGAGAAGGTGAGCCGAGGTGTTCGCGGCCAGGGACTCGTGATTTCCCTCTTCTCATTTATTTGGTAATTGAGCCGAAGCAGTTGCCTCTGGTGTGTTTAACCTGTCTGATGAGATTTTAATATGGGTTATAAAAACATTTCCACGTCCATAAGAGATCCCAGGATGATGTTAGACTGTTTAACCAACGTGGTTTAAGATTAACAAGAAATAAATGTAAACCTGGTCGCTGATATTCCTAGCACCACGGTTCTTGAGCTACGTTGTTAGCAGTTGGATCAAAGCGTATGATTGGAGTAAGGCATAAGAGTTGAGTCGGCTACATGAGTTACAGACTAAAGTAAGGAGTTGATTATGGAAATGCGTGGTCAGGGGCGCACTCATCGATTCCAGCACTCTCTGCTTTCTGAGATGAGTTAGTAGTTCTCATTTGAGTGACACCAAACAGCAGCAACAACAGACGAGAGGTTTTCTGCAAGTGTGTGTGTGTGAGGGAGAGATCCGGCAGGTGTTAATTATAAGCACAGTGTTAGGTGAGAATAGACAATGTTTAAGGTGACCCTCAGTAAATACCTGCTGCTACACGAGTGCTCCAGAGAGCCTGAACACCACGGCCGTGATTACCTGCAGTCCAACACGGGCTCGGACAGGGAGAACTGACTGTGGCAGGGTTATAAATGTGCTCAGATTACTTTTTTTCATAAATATTTATACAGATTTGTCACACAAAAAAAAAAACTTTTGACATACGCACCAACTCATTTACTCGCATTGATTCACATCTAAATGAAGTCAAAATTACTCAATTATGACACTTCAAAGACTCACTAATTCATACACACTAAGTTAACGATTCCTACTCAAACTGATTCAAAATAACTCGCACTCATTCACACTAACTCTACTTGAAACTGACTCAGTGATTCATGCACTCTGATTCAAACTAATTCACACACCTACTGATTCAAACTGATTCACTGATTCAATCTTGTACTGATTCAAATTGACTCACTGATTCACACTAACTTTACTTCAGCCTGACTCACTGATTCACACACCTACTGATTCAAACTGACTCACTGATTCATACTCACACTGATTCAAAATCACATTTAAGTCACATTTAACACTCACCCTGCTTCATACTGACTCATTAATTCACACACCTACTGATTCAAACTGACTCACTGATTCACACTTATACTGATTCAATCTGGCTCATCAATTCCTACTCATACTGATTCAAAATATCTTGCACTCATTCACATTAACCTTGCTTTAAAATGACTCACTAATTCACACACACTGATTCGAACTGACTCACTGATTCCTACTGATTCACACTCCTACTGATTCAATCGGAGTCAATTCCTACTCATTCCAAATAACTCGCACTCATTCACACTAACCATACTTCAGCCCGACTCACTGATTCACACACACCATTAAAAAATTATTCACTGATTGATTGTTACTGACTCACTGATCCGTACTGGATCCGTACACTGATCCGTTGATTCACACTTGCACTGACTCACACACCCTGTGGCAGACGTCTGCTTATTGTTCAATACATGTTGTTTGATTTGATTCATCATCACACTCGTGTTCAGCCTTGTTTTCATTTCCCCGGCTCATATTGCACTTCTATAAACAGTAATGGTTAATTTTTCTCTTTAAAACATTGGAATAAAAATAATGGACAATAATAAATTCATAAATTAGTAACACTTACTCATGGACAGGCAACGACCCTTTTATCACACACACACACGCGCACGTACGGGCAGTGGTTAGTTTTACTTATTTCAGATAAAAGATAAAAGCGGTGTGATTATGTGAAGTCCTTGGAGACGGCCTCGATGAAGTTGGGCGCGGACATGAGGATGGCGAAGGTGCAAATGATGGAGAAGAGCGAGAAGGCGACGAGGCAGAGGCGATCCACGACGGCTGCCGCAAACTTCCACTCGCCCCGCACCGCCTCGGCCTCGTCCTGGGCCCGGAAACGTTGCGCCAGGTACGACACCTCGACCAGGAGTCGCTGCAGCTCCCGCTGCTCGCCCGATAGCGCCGCCGCGGCCGCCTCGCGGTGCCCGCCGCCGCAGGAGGCGGCACACGACACACCCGAGTCGCTGCTGTTGGGGCAGCAGGTGCTGTCGGGCGAGTGGAAGCCGAAGTAAAGGTTGGTGTGGCCGTTGGTGCCCATCTGACCGGGAACGCTGCTCATCTGCAGGCTGCTGGTGCTGGAGTAGCTGTACGGGGACTTGCGCTCGTCACCGGGCTTCTTCATACGCAGGAACCAAGCGCACCACTGGAGCAGGATCACCCGCACCTGAGCGCACAGGCAGAACACCGCGCACTTCAGATTTAACGTCTCGCTAACGTCCGATTATTAGATTGCTTTTGTTTTTTGTTTTTTTTAATATAATTTGGTGTTGCTTTGCCCCCTCACCCATTTTGGCATTTTGCCTCCGTGCGGATCGTGATGGTGGAACTGCAGGACGAGGACAGTGACCACGACGGACAACCCCACGATCATCATCGTACTCGCAAAGTACTGAGCTATGCACACACACACACACACACACACACACACACACACACACACACGACAAACCAGAATGAATTCACCATTTTTTAAAATGTGATTTGTCAAGCGGGTATTTTTTTTCCTAGTGGGTGAGTCAAAAATTATCCGCACTCTGGTTATATTAAACCTTCCGTTGGCTGTGCTTATCTTATCAGTGCTTTCCATTCAAGGCTCCTGCCTCCCTCAGATGCCCCACGTTTATTTATTTATTTTTTAGCACGAAAGAAGAGCAGCGTGCAAATATTTGTTTATTTTTGTGTTGTGAGGGTGTACCTGTTGCCGAAATAACTCATTAAAAAGAGCATTTATTATAAACATGAGCGTTTGGATATCTACAGACAGAATTTGCAATTTCGATACTCTAAGGAAGGTGAAAGTTTCTTAAAGAGAATCATTACTGGTGACAGGACACGGATTCATCACCATGAGTCTGAGACAAGGTTTTGAGGTGTTAAAGCGTTCTGCTTATAGTTCTGATCTCGTTCCATCAGACTTTCATCTGACTTCTGATGAAGACTGACTTCTGATGAAGAACTGATGAAGACAGCGGTGCATTCGTGGCTCGCAGCTCAGCCGTAAATATTTTTAATGAGGGAATACGGAAAAACTTGGCGATGGACAGATGGACAAAGTGTGCATAGCCGTTTGTCTTTTTTGAAAGTTAATAAAATCAATTCTACAACCAGAGTGCGGATCATTTTAGACTTCACCCCCGTATATATACATACAGTACATTGTGACTACTTCTCCTGAAACTGTAAAGGTTTAATTAATAAATAATAAACATGTAATCATGCGTGCCTATGAGGGGGACGGAGTCGGAGGTGGCGGGCATGATCTCCGCCACCAGCAGCATGAAGACGGTGAGGGACAGCAGGACGGTGATTCCTGAGGAGGAAGAAACGACAAATCACGTCAGTGTTGACAATACAAACAAGGTTTCACATACATGACCTCGATTAGCTCACACACTGTACGGATCATTTACAGTGAAAGAACTCTAAAGTCGTACAAAACAAAACAAATACAGATAGTCCCCGACTTATGAACGAGTCCGTAAGTCCGATTTGTTCTTAAATCCGCAAGTTTAAGGCATCTTTGACACGAATATACAATGTAAAGTAGTGATGGGTCGCTCATGAACGATTTGTTCTTTTTGAACGAGTCTTTAATGTGACTCAGAAGAACGAGTCATCTCAGAGAGTGATTCGTTCATTTTCTACTGGGCGCAAAGCATTGCAAAACCTCCACAGGTTATGTACAGGAAACATATATGAGTAGTTACTTTTGAGTCTTCTATTCCAAATTGTTCGTTCTTTTGTCACGTGACTCCCATGGACACTATGCAGTGCAATAGATTCAAAAGAACGAACGACTCGGACCAGAAGATATGAGAGGTGAGCTGCTCATTCTGTTTATTATAATATGTCCTTAGGTGCATTGTACTATTTTCATTAATGGAACTATAGCCAAAATTTTTATTGTATATGTAAACGTGTTTTTTTTTAAAAATGTAACATTTTATTTTATGTCTGATCAAAAGAACGAAATGAACTAAATGACTCAAAAAAAGATTCGTGAAAAAGAACCGAGTCACTAAAATGATCTAAACTTACCATCACTAATGTAAATCATACCAATCCACTTGATTAAATTTCTGTCCCCTTTCCCCACACTGCCATCATGTGGCAAAAAACTGTAATCGCGCCTAAGGAGTGATGAATGTGAAATGTAACAGTGTTGTCTATGTGCCTTTAAATCGTGATGGGAATCCCGGACGACATCGTGTCTCAGAGCTGTTTTCCACTGTATTGGACTGTGAACTGTGTTTTGTTGAGGATTTTCCGAAATCAGGATTACTCAGCATCAGGACAGATTTACTGGACAGACATTTTTCTATCAACGTGCTCCCGGACTGATTCATTGAAACCGGTGAGGCCGACTCATTTCTCCCACACACACAATATACCTGACTTCAGACATTTTATACATGCACTTAAACACTAAAACTTTTGTAATATTATATATAATTGTATATATTGGTATCTGGTGCACTGATGGTGTCTATTTTTTTGTTGTTGTTGCACAATACGTGTGAGCTACTTCTGTGATTTGTTCACATCTACGAATGTTCGTAGAACCGCAGTGTGTTTGTAACTTGAATGTTCGTAAGTTGGGGACTACTAAGATTAAGTGCCTCTGAATTATTTTTTCGTGAGCAAAAAGTCCAGGATGTTAGGGAATAAAAAAAGCCACAAAAACAAGAGATGGAGCACAACCTGCTTTCTCACACTTCAGTCTCACTCCTGATATTGACTCGTACGCGGTGGATCGGCTTTACTGCTCTTTATGTTCAGCTCAGTCGATATGTGTTTGTGCGTGTTACCCAGCGAGATCTTCTCTCCAGAGTCGGCAGGCAGCAGGAAGACGAGCAGCGCGAGGCCCGAGATGAGGACGCAGGGAATGAGCAGGTTGAGTCCGTAGTACAGAGTCCGCCTCCTGATGGTCACCGTGTAGGTCACGTCCGGGTATGGCTCCTTACAGCACTCGTAGTACAGCTCGTTTCTTTTCCCAGGAACCCCTACACACACACACACACACACACACACACACACACACACACACACAGTAATGTCTTTTATAGCTATAGTTATATAACACTTCATTGCTTTTAGCCAAAATCGAAAAAGGGGGTCAGAAGATTTATAGGCACATTACACACACACACACACACACAAAAATGCTCAGTTTGACTGCACTATCAGTTACTGTTCCATTCCTGTAATTATTTTAACTCTACACTCTGGAACACTGCTGATGAAAAAGAAAGAAAAGAAAAAAACATTTAATTCTCAGGACTAAAGTGTCTCCGGTGCGGCTGAAGGTCTAGGGTCAAATCTACGCCGCCTTGCAAAAGTATTCACACTCCTTGAACTTTTCCACATTTTGTCACGTTACAGCCACAAACGTGAACGTGTTCTATTGGGACTTTATGTGGGAAAGTTCAAGTGGTGCGAATACTTTTGCAAGGTACTGTACACTGTACGAGACACCACACACACACACACCATCTTATCGTTGCGTTTGATCCGAGCGTGTGTTTGCAAGAGAAAGAAAGAGAAAGAAAGCAAAGGGAAGTAACACCGCTCTCTCTAATTAGACCCGTATGTATAATTCATCGTTTTTCCGCGTGCTTCACTTCCGCAAATTTTGAAATTAAAAATGCAAAGCCAATTTCAACAGTGCGTTTATTCGATGAAACTCATTTAGGCGCGTTCCCTCCTGCCTCCACGCGCAATTATTCATTATTCAGACCCGCTGCGTGTCCTGGATACGAGCAGAATTTTAATATTTTGGGGGAATATCTGGCATACTGTAGCTTCGAGTGGGAAAAAAACTAAACAAAAAAACACAGTTTGGAGATAACTTGAAGCTTGTGAGAGTCAGAAGACCTCGGTGCGCTTTAAGCGCTTTATCAGCTTATAGGAGGAAAAAATATAGTTGCAAGCAATGATGAGCGGGCCCAAGCACCCGGGTGCACCAGACAGTCCTCAGAAGAACAAGAGGGCCCTGATGTCATAGTGCTTTAATCCCTAATGAGTTCAGAATTCACACTATGATGGCTAATCAGTTTTAATTCCTCAATTTTATTCCCTCTTGTGGTCAAACTTGCCATAACAAGCCAACTCTCCAATCTGTGTTATTATTATAATGTTTCCTCTCCTTTAATTCCTGAAGGTCTGACCCGGACATCTGGCGCTGTGTGAAATCCTGCAGAGGTTTTTAGCGCGTGTTTGTCCACGTGAGTGCCAGGACATGAGCGGTTAGCGTTACAATCCCATCTGTTAGACAGGATGGAACAGCGAGAGAGATAGAGAGATAGAGATTAGACCGGCTCTGAATCTTAAAGCTTAATGCTTTGTATGAATTCTAATCCCCTCTCACATGAATGAACGACTGAAAGCAAAGGTTTGTACACCCTCCTCCTCCTCCTCCTCTCTCAACCTCTCTTATCCTCTTTTCTTTCAGCCATCGTCTGTTTTCATAGACTGCTCACTTATTTTGTTCCCCCGGTAATTGTTGTTCCAGTCTAGTCTGTGTGTCTTTTATTTATTTTTCCATTCTTGAACGGCGCTTTTTCACTGTTGAAAGCAGCCTGGCTAACCACTTTCATCATCTTTTTATCATCGTCGATTCTCGGAGACGTCACGGGTTAAATGAGCGCGGTTTTTGTCTGCTTCTTTTTTTATTTTTCTTCTGCGGTAACCCAGAGAGAGAGTCGCAAACTTTTTGAGATCTATATTTTTAAATGATTTCCCCCTGGAACGTGTATCTGATGCTCAATTAGCACGCCATTTCCTCCTTTGGGTTTTCCTGCTTGTGCAGGTTTTCAGAACAGCGCGCGCGAGTATGCGTAGGAGAAACTTAAATCCGTTGTAGTTTTTAAGTGTCTGACGGCAGAGTGGCTTTCTGTAGACGTCTAAAAAGTGGACCGGGCTCTGTCTTATGGAGGAAGTGGAGGTTATTTACTCCTCTCTCAGAAAAAAAGATCAATGCTGGATGACGATCAATAATTCTTTTAGAAGAAAAAAAAAAGAAAAACAGAATAAGAGTCACACGGCGAGACGTGAATTCAGAAAAAGGGAACGAGAGAGAGAGAGAGAGATGTAAACGAGAGTGTGTGTGTTCCTCCCTGTCTCACCCACGAGGTCCCACTCTCCATTGGGGATGTACGTGGAGATGTCCACCTCCTGCATCTGCAGGTCTAGCAGCCAGCCGTTGTGGGTCCAGGAGCCGAACTTCATGTCGCACTTCTGCACGTCGAAGGGGAACCAGCGCACGTCGATGTAACATGTGCTCTTCAGAATACCTGTCACACACACACACACGTGAACACACTCAGCGTCATGGCAACTGTCCAAATCTAAAAACACTGCTGATTTTATTTATCTTGAGTGTATTAATGATTTATTCTCTCTCTGACACATTGTTAGCAAAAATGAATCGATTCCCAGGTTGTGAGCTTAATTACAGAGACTACAGAGTCCTAAGATCCTAAAGCTTCAGGGTTTGTTGCTCGCAAAAATCATTAGAGACCAGGGAAATGAAAAGTGAAAATCTAGACAAGTCTTTCGGATTTTATCTCAAAAGTGAAATATTTGCAAACAAGGATAAAGTGCAGGTTTAATAAGACTCAGGAAAGTGGAAGGTGAGATTACGTGTCTAACACAGAACCCCAACTTCATGAGATTAGATTTTCTCAGGGGGCAAATGATTCCTCAAATAATTACTTACTCAATGACTGAATGCTCAAATATTTCCTTAAAATGATTCCTTACTCACTGCTCAAATGATTCCTCAGATGATTCGTTTTCTCAGGGATAAACTGCTCAAACGATTCCTCATATAATTCCTTACTCAATGACTGAATACTCACGTGATTCATTTTTTCAGCGTTTACAAGCTTTGAGACATAATTCTTCAAATCATTTATTTTCTCAGTGACCAAATGCTCGAATCATTTCTCAAGTAATTCTTAAAATAATTCCTTAAATTACCAATGATCAAATGCTCAATTCATTCCTTTGCTTAGTGGTCGAATGCATTGAAAAATTCTTATGTAAATTATTGCTTTTCTCACTGCACTGATAAAATGATTCCTCAAATGATTCATTAATTCTAAATGATCTAATGCTCAAATTATTCATTAAATGATTTCAGTTTCTCAATAATAAATATGAAATAATATTTTTAATATACATTTCCTTAAATAATTCCTCAATTCTCAAACGAATCCTCAAATGATCCCTCACAACGGTCAGTTGATTCATCAATTCTAAACGATCAAAAGCACAAAATGATTCCCCAAATGCTAAAATGATTCAATTCTCATCGATCAAATACTATAACGATTCCTCAAGCCTCACTGAACACATTCCCAAATGATTCTTCAAACGATTCCTTTCTCAACAGTCAAATGGTTCCTCAATGATTCAATTCTCAATGGTGAAATGATTCATCAAATGATTCACTAATTCTTAACGATCAAATGACTCATTAGAATGTTTGCGCACTGTATTACAATTAGCTCTGATTAACTGCTTGACCAAAAAAATAAAAAAATAAATCAAGATAAACCCAGAAGTGTGGCTTCATCTTATCCTGTCATATCTGACCTCATTAAATGTGTGGAAAAGAGCGAAAGGCTGGAAAGAAGTATTTTGTAAACACATGTTTATCTATGTGGTATTTATCTCTCGGTACTGGGTGAGTTTTACCTGGCGGTAGGTACTGACAGGCTCCTGACGAGTTCACCAGCACGTTGGTGTGGAAGGTGGCGTCGAACCTCTCGTCAGCGCTGAGAGGGAAAACAACATAACAGATTTCTGCATTTTCTATCATCGCTGCGTTTCACCCTGAGCATCCTGAACCTTTTAATCTTTTGTGTAGACTCTGATGATTCATGTCGTTCTCCCTCCGTAATCATTCGTAATGACTGATTTCAGTACATTTGCATAACAGTGCAGCAATAACGCGCTCTCTCAGAGGGGAAAAAAATTAAACCCGCCTTTGATTATAATGTTGAGTGGCGTCGGGCCGTGTAGTGATTAATAATCTGAAGTAACGTAGCTCAGTAATCACACCTGTGTGTGCTGAAGGAAAGCAGAAACATTCCTCTGTGAAAGAAGCGCAGCATCAGTGTGGGGGTTCCTGCTTTTTGTCGAAAGACTCCACACTGTCCTTGACAGACTGTTTCTCTGGTCCGATGATGGAATCCAAACCCCCTCCACGTCCTCTCTTTACTGCTAATAAGGGATTTTTTTCATTGTATTTCATTTGCTCGCCGCAGGGAGCGTCTTGTTCTAGATTACTACTGTATCTCAGGTCGTCTTTAATGTTCTCATCAGATTCGGATTCTGTTCCTTTTTAGGCTTTTCTCAGCGTGACTGCTTTAGTCTGTCTGTAGTCTCAACCTCAGTAAGTTCTGCATACAGAGCCATGAAAGTTGCCAGTGAAGCATTTTATTAAAGGAAGCTGAACAAATCCACAATCAAAGCAAAATCCGAGGGGCATTCGAGTCAACCGGGACTTTATTTCTCTATACTGTATAGTCTGCTGCTCTACCCTAATGCGCTTATCCCAGTGTTTCACTAGTGCTTGGACACCATTAAACGTAGAAAGTTTTCTCAATACTGCTTTACGTCTGAAACCCCAGCCTCCCAGGAACTCCTTTAATGACCCAAACATGTGGAAATGTGTTGCAGTAAGGTCAGGACTGTACGGGGGATGTGGCGATAACTCCTAGCCGAGTTCCTGTAACGTGTAAGTGGTGTTGATGAATGATCGTGTGTGTACAGTTCCCACAGACAATTGTGTCTCTTTCTTCGACAAGTTTTTTCAAGGATCGGGTGCTGAACGTTCACAGGGATGATCCACCTCGGCTGAGATCATCATCACTCACGGCCTTCTGTAAAACATAAGTCGAATGTTTTACTGCGGCTAAGAGTCTCATCACCATACTCTGCCTGAAGTCTTCTCTAAATGTCAGTAGCTACTTTTTACGCCTTCATTCCCCAGAAAATACATCACCAGTCCCGCTTTGACTTGAACGCCGCTCGTAGGTTAATCAGCAGTCGCACTGAGGCTCGGCACAGATCCAGAGGTATGGATCCGGTTAATGAACCCTGATATAAAAATATCTGATTAACATTCATATAATCCCTTTCATTAGCATTTTAACAGCTTTTATATCATTTATAACACTGAGTAGTTCATCCCGAAAGATCAGCGCACGATAAGTCTCGTTCCCGGACTGACTGAGTCAGCACTTTCCTCAAAAAAACGTTCCTAGGGTATTCGCTGAACCTCTGCCAAGGCTAACGCTCCAAAGCCACGGGGGAGAATACCTAAATCCTTCTGGACGTTGACTTTAAAAAAGACAGATGAAGTCACTTTAAAAGCTCTCCATGTCTTTTTATCCTGTGATGTTTTTCTTCTTCTAATTGTGATTATCTATAATAAACCTGGATCTGTTAGTGTGAACATAACTTCGCGCGGTGCGATTTATTAGAAGCTTTTATCTCGTAAAGGTTCTCCTCAAAGCTCTTTAGTGTCTCCTTATTACTAGCGCTTCCTCCGCGTGACATCAAATGACATTTTAATTGCACAGCGGAAGTAGAAGCTTATTGAAATGCATGTGATGGATGGTGTTTAGCAAAGCGTTTAACAATTTATACGGTTTAATTACATTTCAAAACCGCTTTACACGAGTGTGCGCGATAAACTACTGTAGGTCTACAAGTCTTCTTTACTAGTTCGCCTCAAGTTCTTTCTACTTGGAGTTTATTTTATTTACTCTCTCTCCAGTGACACGAGTCAGACAAAGTCAAATCCCAAACCCAGTTGGTGTTTTTGTCTTAGCAGTAAACAACGCATCTCAGAACCTACGCAGCTGAAGTGTTTGGAAAGACTTGGCCAAAATTAAACCCTCTAGGTGCTGAGAGAGAGGCAGAAGGAGAATTGGAGATGACTCAGAGGACCGTAACCTCTCCTCCTAGAGAATATAAAATCCTGGGCCGCGTCAGCCACCATTTATCTTTTGTTTTTGATGCTCGAATAAGAGAAAAAGTATCCAATATACTCCAGTAATCTTGTGTGTATCTTGTATACACACAAACACTCTGTAGAATTTATTTCAATCAAGTCTTAGAAAAGACATATACATATTTTTTTGACATAATCTCCTTGCTTTACAATACTCTTTGTCCATCTGTCCATCAACATGAATGATGGACACAAATGCACCACAGTCTTCAGTTCTTCATCAGAAGTGAATCTTCATCCTCGTAGTGGACCAAGTCCCCTTTCAAGGGACCAAACAGGTGAAAGTCTGATTGAGCGAGATCAGGACTATAGGGAGAGGATGCTTTAACACCACAAAACAAAGTCGACAGTGTGCGGACGTGCATCGTCACACGAGATCACAGCGCCATCGGATAGCGGTCCTACGGTTTCCGTTCCATACTCTAGCGGATACTCTCAGGCTCGTAGTGATGAATCCGTGTCTCGTCACCAGTAATGATTCTCTTTAAGAAACATTCACCTTCCTTAGAGGATCGAAATTGCAAATTCTGTCCATAGATATCCAAACGCTTCTGTTCACGAGTTGTTTCGGCACCAGGTACACCCGCATACGAGGAAAAAAAAAAAAAGAAATCCCTGCATGCTACCCTTCTTTTGTGCAAATCACAAGTGGGGGCGTCCATTTGTGCTGGCACCGCAGTTACAAATGAACTGATATAACACGTTCACACCCGCACAGCAGTTGACTGGAGAGACAGGAGCCTCGAACAGAAAGCGCTGATAAGACCAACAGAGGGTTTAATATAACCAGAGTGCAGTTCATTTTGGACTCACCCTTGTATATTTTGCAAGTGAAATAAAGCCTGTTTAAACCCGAGTGTGAATTGGGGCATCTTGGAGTCTTGTATGCAAAGTTATGTAAATGAGTGAGCTGATTAATCAGCTGCACTCAGATCAGGACGCTTTCATAAATCAGACTTTTAACAAAAAAAATTAATTTAAAGACTATACAGTACTGTATATATATATTATCTCTATGTTATACAGTAGAATATTTACTGTGAGCAGCTTAATAGTGTGTGTAATCGCCCCCCCTCCACCCCTAACTTTGGTGTAATAACAGTAATAGATATAGTATAATCCTGCATCATGATCTATAGAATGGACCTTAAAATTATTGCCTGATACAATTAACATCTGTAGATTTTGTGGCTTTTGATCTATACTGTATAAAAGGTTCAGCCCAGCTGTTCCCCTCACATGTTCACTAAATTTCAATATGTGAAGTGCTTGTTCAGGAATCCTTGTTGTCGTTAGGGCCAATCCCTTGGAGAACAAATACATTAATGAAATTAAAAGTTTGTCATAATTAGAGTGATTTTTAAACAGTCCTTGGCCCCCCTCATTGCTTCTCTTTCCTCCGCTACTTTGTTTTTGATTAGATTCGATATCCAGTAGTTCGATGACGGGCATGACGAACAGCGCTATTATTGTAGACTTGGCCCGGACTGTGAGAACCAATGCATTCGATTTTGTCCGGCGCTCAGCCGTGATGGCTTTCCTGTTGGGCTTTTTATAGATTTAATTTCTCAAACGCCACGTTTTTAATCTCTTCCCCTTTAATCGCTCTCTCAGTAGGACTTCGTTTCAAATGTGGCTGAAGAGATGAGCGGCGACAAAGAGCCAAGTCTGTAATTCTGTTGTTGCGTTTCATTTATTCGTTCATTCCTTTTGAGTAATAATAATAGCTAAGAACCTGCTGAACGACTTGTCGCAGAACGGAGTCAGTTACAGCATTACATGAGCTCACTATGTTCGAGTCAAACCGGGACTTTTGATAACACTGCAGAATAACGGAGCACAGTTCTCTATTTATTTCTCTATATAATCCCCTGCTACACCTATCCCAGTGTTTCACTAGTGCTTGGACATCATCAAGGTAGAAAGTTCTCTCAGTACACCGGAGCCATGATCGGACTGCCTGACTGATTCACGTCTGAAACGCCGGCCTCCCAGGAACTCCTTTAATGTTTTTGTGGAAATGGCTTGGAGTTGGAGGTCTTGGAGGTCAGGACTGTACGGGGGACGTGGCGATAACCCCAAGCTGAGTTCCTGTAATGTGCGAGTGGTGTTGGTGAATGATCGTGTGTACAGTTCAAATAGACAGATGAGTCTCTTGCCAACAAGTAATCTGTCGATTTTTCAAGGATCAGGCGTTCCACTTGTGGAATGTTCGCTGCAGTGGGCTCTGATCCACCTCAGCCAGGATCATTGTTCACGGACGTACGGCCTTCTTTAAAACCTTCAAACCGCTCAAATTTGATCCTGCAGATAAGAGTCTCATCACCGTCCTGTGCTTAAAGTCTGTTTTTACTTCTTCATTCACCAGACATTTCATCACAAGTCCTGGTTTGATTCGAACGCCCCTAGTGCATTACGTTGGATGATACCAGAGCGAGAGTACAAACCTACCTCACACAAACGACATCATTAATACCAAGTCCAAGAGAAGGTTCTGGAAAATTACCAACCAGAGTTTGGTTCAGCGTTGTTATATCCGTTAATAACAAATGCCACAGATGCACAAGTGCTCGCCTGGAGGAGACCATTAGTCAGAGGAAAAGCAAATCTAATGAGAGGGAAACAAATGACACGGTTTAGAAGCTGAAACCCACAGCTACAGAGATCGGCTTTATGGTAAACTCACGAGTCGTGTGGCGTCTTATTTGGAGTTTGGAAAAAGAGGTTCTCTGAGGCATGGTGGTGGGAGCATCAAGGCAGGGAGGAAGAATGTTTATCACCAGCAGGGAACAGGAAATAATCAGGAGACGTGTTTGATAAAATGGGTGAGTGATTATATCACACGTCTTCAGTATGACGAGATGAATACAAACACGCCAGAGGCTAGTTACACAGCTAGCAAAGCTCACACCGTGAATGTAGAGACACAAGAGACAATGGAGACACCGGCAGAGTTGACATTTACCTCAGAAACAGGAATCAATTCCCCCAAAAATATTTAATCGATTAAGAGACCACTGCGTATATCGAAACGCTACGACTTACAAACTCTCACAGGCTCATGCTGGGGGGAAAAAACAACAATTCTTACATTCTTCCGCTTTTAAGTACAGATTTAAAGCATAATAAACCTCTCTCTCTTTCTCTCTTTACATTCCGCTCCAAGAGCTGATATATTATACATTTCTGCTGCTAAAATAAAAAATTCAGAGTGGAGCTGGAATATTTTTCAATACCTTATAAGACAGAAATTGTTCTTCCACACACACACACACACACACATATATATATCACATCATCAGTCTAGCACCTATCACTGACACCTCAAGACTCCTGCTGATCTGGAATATCCTTTGCCTGTGGGGAAAACACACACACATTACACATACACACTCCACACCGAGGCCTATGGGAGCTGTGACTCTGTGAGAGAATCATGCCTGAGGAAGTCTGTGAGTCTGCGAGCGCGGGATCGGGCTCAGTGGAGCTCAGAGTTCTACACTCGAAACTTCATCGTCGTTACTCCATCATGTTACTGAGGAAACTGATAAATTACATCATTTTCATCAAAACTTCACAAGCTTTACAATTCAAACATTATGTACAGTGAAAGTATTCAGACCCCCTTAAATGTTTCACTCTTTGTTATATTGCAGCCATTTGCTAAAATCATTTAAGTTCATTCTTTGTCTCATTGATGTTCACACAGCACCCCATATTGACAGAAAAACACAGACTTGTTGACATTTTGGCAGATTTATTAATAAGAAAAACTGAATTTTAATAAGTTTTCAGACCCTTTGCTGTGACACTCATATATTTAACCCCGGTGCTGTCCATTTCTTCTGATCATCCTTGAGATGGTTCTACACCTTCATTTGAGTCCAGCTGCGTTTGATTATACTGATTGGACTTGATTAGGAAGCCGCACACCTGTCTATATAAGACCTTACAGCTCAAAGTGCATGTCAGAGCAAATGAGAATCATGAGGTCAAAGGAACGGCCTGAAGAGCTCAGAGACCGAAATGTGGCAAGGCACAGATCTGGCCAAGGTTACAAAAACATTTCTACTACACTTAAGGATCCTAAGAGCACAGTGGCTTCCATACTCCTTAAATGGAAGACAGTTGGGACGACCAGAACTAGGGATGCTCATTTCGATTAATTTTCCCAACCGACAACCCCCGTTCGTTATCCGAACATTAACCGTTAACTGATCAGATTAGAATATTAAATTAGAATTGAATGAAAATAGAACTGAGGAGTGTCTGATTAATTATGCAAACATTTTTTATTTCAGTTTTTATTTTAATGTGCGAACAACAGCACACAGAACATATCAAGAACCGAATCTCGATTCACACATCGTCAAATTTTTCACGCACCTGCAGCGTTTCCGACAACAGAGAAAAACAAAGTAATATAGAGTAAATAAAAATAATAAAATAAATAGGCCTGCACTAAATATATTTTACTTAAATAACAAATTAAGATTACAAAATGAAAACACGCTGAAATACCTTTGAAGCTTGCCTCAGGCGTAGGCGAATTTTTTCAGACATTGGCTACTAAGTTTTTTCGGCAGGCCTGCCTCAAACCACAAACTGTCTAGTTTTTATTTAAAAAAAAAAAGTAACATGTCGACGTGCTGTGGGGATAGTCTGGAGCGCAACCTATTGACAGTTAATCCCGCGGCAGAAAACACCCTCTCAGATGGCACAGATGTCCCAGGAATGCAGCGATAACGCCGCGCTAGAATGGCCAGTCTCGGGAAGCGCTGTTCATTTGCTTTCCACCAGTTTAGAGAATTAATATCCAAAGAGGACGGATTGTCTCTCAGATAAATGTCCACCTCTGCTCCATAATCAGTTACTTCTTTTCTCTCGCTTCCTTTTGCTTGCCCGGCAAAATACGTGATAACGCCCCATGAGTTAACAAATAGCGTACAGTATGTGTATATTTATGCGGCAAAACTTTATACTAGTACAGTACTACTACTAATAATAATAACTACAGTAGAGAGCGAAAATTCCTGAAGAAATTTTAAGTGTGCCTATGCCGGGTCACTTCTAATGTGTGCGGCATCATTGACGGAACTATGATGTCATAGCTGATGCTGGTCTCAAAGCCTGGTGTACGGGACATTTTGGGGCAGTTTTCAGGGATCTGTGGGAAAACCGTGCGACGAATCCCCACCAAAGTCATAGCACACCATTCCCGATCGAGCCGCACGAAATGGTGTAACATACGTGAGGGTCGTCTCAAAGCTGCAGGGCGAGAAACGGTCCAAAGTTTTAGGCGGAAGAATAATAAATGGATTTCTGGGGGCATTTCTGGGGGAAGAGTAATAAGTGCGCCTAGGCACACTTAATAAAAAAAAATATATATAAAAAACATTTTAAACCGTTTAACTGATAGTAATAGTCGGTCAAAATTAATTTTTTCGGTTAACGGTTAAACGGTCAATATGAGCATCCCTAACCAGAACCGTTTCTAGAGCTGAGCAGAGCTAACGGGGGAGATGCTATCAAAACTGAGCTATCGGGGGAGAGGAGCCTTGGTGAGAGAGATAAATAAGAACCCAAAGATCACTGTGGCTGAGCTCCAGAGATGCAGTTGGGAGATGGGAGAAAGTTGTAGAAAGTCAACTATCGCTGCAGCCCTCCACCAGTCGGGGCTTTATAGCAGAGTGGCCCAACGGAAGCCTCTCCTCAGTGCAAGACACATGAAAGCCCGCATGGAGGACTCCGAGATGGTGAGAAATAAGATTCTTTGGTCTGATGAGACCAAGATAGAACTTTTTGGCCTTAATTCTAAGCGGTATGTGTGGAGAAAACCAGGCGCTGCCTGGAACTCTGACTGTTCTTGAATGGCTCAGCCAGAGCGCTGACTTAAACCCAATTGAGCATCTCTGGAGAGACCTAAAAATG
This sequence comes from Clarias platycephalus, assembly GCA_030068275.1. Classification (NCBI taxonomy): domain Eukaryota; kingdom Metazoa; phylum Chordata; class Actinopteri; order Siluriformes; family Clariidae; genus Clarias; species Clarias platycephalus. Next base: position 3,185,631 of record JAQQZT010000013.1, on the reverse strand, counting down.
GCTGTCCACCAACATTTACCATCCAACTTGACAGAACTGGAGAGGATCTGCAAAGAGGAATGGCAGAGGATCCCCAAATCCAGGTGTGAAAATCTTGTTGCATCTTTCCCAAAAAGACTCCTGGCTGTATTACATCAAAAGTGTGCTTCTACTGAATACTGAGCAAAGGGTTTGAATACTTACTGTAGGACCATGTGATATTTCAGTTTTTCTTTTTAAATAAATCTGCAAAATGTCAACAATTCTGTGTTTTTTCTGTCAATATGGGGTGCTTTGTGTACATTAATGAGGGGAAAAAATGAACTTGAATGATTTTAGCAAATGGCTGCAATATAACAAAGAGTGAAAAATTTAAGGGGGTCTGAATACTTTCCATACCACTATATATATATATATATATATATATATTTTTTTTTTTTTAAACTAGAATAATAAGACTTCTCTGTGTTACCTGTTGTACAGGAGGATGTCAGGAGTCCAGATTTGACTGGACGGAAAGCGTAGATTACTAACACCTGGGTAATTCTCAGGGTTCCAGCTTAGATACACATCTGTCCAGGCCTACACACAAAAAAAAAAAAAAAAAAAAGAGCACACACAGCTGTCATCCAGCTGGGTCACAAGCAAAATAATCTCACTGAAGAGGACACACACACACACACACACACACACAGATTTATATATTACATACACACACTCCAACTTTTCCATTTTGTGTGTTTGCGGATACAAGCTGTTCGGGTCATGTGGTGTCTGATTCACTTAATCTGAATGACTAATGATGATGTACTACCTGGCCAAAAAGTAAGTGCACCCCTGGCCATCCCACCCACCATATGTGCTTTCTAAACAAATATTTGAGGTGCAGAGACATTTCCGTGAATCTACATCTGCTGATGTGAGATGAAGATGCTCCTGTTCATCATCCTCTCTCATCCGGAAAACTTGTTCTTGTCCCCCCTGAGGGTTCTCCTGGATATTACACAAGGTGGATGATGTACGTCCGTGCTGCATATGTCTCCCACTTTACAGCACGTATTTATGAGGTAATAATAATGGCGGTGTTTGTCAGAGCTGTAACGACGCACCGTCTGGAGCTCGGCCACATCTGTCCTATTAGGCATTTAAGTGTGGACGATTTCCTTACATGAGACATCACACCTCAGGGGAGAATTCTTCACTTCTGTGGTTTGAACGTCCACCGTTATTCCTCTGATCTGATTTGTGTGACCTTGTACGGAATTCTAATCTAAAGCTTAAACGTAATCTTCATCACTTTTTTCCACATCTGTTCATTTAGTCCGGTTGCTAGACGTCTGTCTCGTCCGAAAGCTTTTTATAACTCGGCGTCACTCAAGATTTTAGCTTTTTATAGTCTTTTGGGACAGGAGGAGGATCTTATCTGTCCATCAGACAAAAAGGGCGGGGAGTAAACAATCAGGTCCGGGTACTGAATGCTGACTCTGCAGGAAGACTAGAACAGTTCTACATTCGCCACCCGATGTCGAGCCGTTCCACGATAATTACTTAAATTTATTTATTTATTTCGGCACAAATTTTCCATATATTGTATATGAGGTTATGTTTATTTTATTACACCTTAAAGCTCAATGTCAATAAAACATCTCAATATTTGTGTTTGTTTTAAATAATCTCTCGAATAAAGGGTGCCAATATTTCTGAGCAGCACGGCACGGAGTAAAACGTACCAGCTGTAGCCAAGCGTTGGTGATGAGCACTTGGTTCTTCTCATCCTAAAAACAAAAAACAGAAAGAAAG
>JAQQZT010000013.1:3057203-3069443 GCA_030068275.1 Clarias platycephalus | reverse complement strand
ACTTTTTGGCATTAAGGAATGATCTCTCGCTCTCTCTATCTTCCTTTCTCTCCAGCCATTCTTGCAGCATGCTACACACACACACACACACACACATGCACATCCATACACACCCACTTGCACATGAGACTTCATCAAAATGTCAATGAGGGCGCGGATCGTGACCGCAGCAAGGCCAGAGGATGATCATAAAACATCTTTATTCTAGAAATTAAATGTGCGTTGTTGCTGAATAACAGTACATTAGATTCTGAAGGATGTCAAGATGTCTATGAATATGTCTATTTATTCAAATGCAAAATCTCTTCCCGGCACCACCATACAACATACACACACAGAAACAGGTTAACGTTAATATTATCCACCTGGGGAAAATAAACTAGGTGACCTTTATGAGCCCAACAAAGATATTCAGAAAAACATGTGAAACTGAATATGCATTAAATGAATACAACAGTTAGTTCAGAGCTTATAATCTAATTGGACAAGAGAGTGAGTGATAATAGATGGTAACAGCACATGGATGTTATGTCGTCTTAAACAACACTTTTTTTAAACTTAGTAACTGCTTCTAAGTATTAGCAAACCTCCTGCCTCTCTAACTCCTGATCAAGGGCACTACTTGTGTTGAAAAAGGGACTGTACATAGAACACTAGCATTCTTTGAGATTCAATTCTGGAGCCACAGAAGATAACGGATATTCTAAAGCGGGAATATAAAGTAAATCTCATAAGTTTCGCAGGATTGTCTACCATCACCATGGTTTATTCTCCTCACCTTTCGGCTACATTTAGCACAATTGATATGTACCGTGCTCAGAAATGATTCCCCCCCACCACCACCTTCCTGACTACCCGCTGGCCAGATGTTTTTATTTTTTGGGCACACATTCACTTGCATATTTAAACCCTCCGATACAGCAGGTGGCAGTATGCACCTACTTGGGTTGTGAGCCAACATTAATTACAAGAGATGAAGCGAACAGAGACACACTTTCACACTATGCTTGTTATTATTGATAATTTGGGAGGAATGTAAAAGTGACGTTTTTAATCTTTCCCGAGACCATCTTTTCCGGTTCCCGGGTGTGAAACGATTTATTTATAAATGTAACCGATATTATTATCAAAATGAACATTGTGGTCAAGTGGTCTTGGAAACAATCTCGAGGCCCTAATGTAAAAGACTCAAGTTAATTACACTAACTGTTGGTCGGCAGCTCCACCAGTTGCGGTTAGATAGTTCCGCCAGGCGTAGAAGTTTATGTGTTGGCAGAGCAAAATAACTGGTTAAATAATCAAATACATCATAATCCATTGATAATAAATGCCTTTTGTTGAACTTTTGTTATAAAAACAGTATTACATTCAAGGTCGAATATCTTCACGGCTGTAAAATCTTCAGTACTCCATCCACACTCACGTTCCTATGACTGCTGATATTCAGCACAACAGCACGACATCTACTGTGATATTGCTTAATTATATCACTCGCTTACTCATTGTCTATACGAGGTAGAGTACACCCTGGATCCAATCCATCGCAGACCACACACAAACACACACTCATTTACACACGACAGACAATATGGAAATTAATCTAACCTGCGTGTTTTGGACTGTGGGAGGAAACTGGAATACCCAGGGAAAACCCACCACGCATGGGGAGAACATGCAAACTTCATGCACACACACCTGTGGTGGGAATTGAACCCTGACCCTGGAGGTACGGCGAGACAGTGCTAACCACTAAGCCAACATGCCGCCTTTGTCGCCAATATGAAGGAATGAGCAATCCGATCAGGCTACCGTCATACCACTGACGAACTGTGATTTGTAAGGACTATGCCAGGGGAAGCTTAAAGGTTTTATCTTAGTTGGCTTCACCACATTTTTTTCCAATGCCATACCATTGCTAATTACATGATGAAAATTTGACCGGCCCTAATACAGAGCCCTGAAGAACACCCTGGAGGTGCAAGGACACAGTGCTAACCACTATGCCACTGTGCTGCGAATTACATCACGTACAGTATATTATTATTATTATTATTATTATGTTGGTGTTTATTATTAATTGATACCAACTCTACTGTTTACTATGGAGAATACAGTATATACAAAATATATTTAACATTTTCAGCACATTTTGTTTGGTATTACCAAAAACCAAACAGATGTCACACACACACACACACATACACACACTCATACAGGACAACCGGGTGACTAATAGCTAAAAGCCGTGTGTCGCATGCGTTACGTGGCGGAAGAAACGCGCGTGCTCTACGCACCACCGCGCGTCTCGGTCGCATGTGCGTGCGCGTGAATCCGCCAGTTCTCCCATCCGCCCCCCTCCCCCTCCCTCCCCTTCTTCCAACCACGTGACCGTCGGAATAAAATACATTCCTATTCCCCTATAACTGCTCTCCGGTTCTCACCTTCCAAGGCGGCGGCGCCGGTTAGCGCCAGAGAGAGCGCGAGCGCGAGGCAGAGCGCCGCGGTCTGTAGCTGCATGGTGGCGCCGCGCGCGCGCATCACTCCGTCACTCCGCGGCACGAGCATCGAGCGCACGCGACCGCCGTGATCTCCCGCGTCATCACCGGCTGGAGGAGCCGCATCTGGAACCGCTGCACGAGAACTCTGGGTCTCTCTCTCACTCACTCACTCTCACACACACACACTCACTCACACTCTCTCTCTCTCACTCACACACACACACACTCACACTCTCTCTCTCTCTCTCTCTCTCACTCACTCACACACACACACACACTCACACTCTCTCTCTCTCTCACTCACAGACACACACTCTCTCTCTCTCTCTCTCTCACTCACTCACACACACACACACACACACTCTCCCACACCGTGTTTCCCCCCCGCGCGCAAGAAAAACGCTGAGCACGCGCAGGAAAGGACCATGGGGATGCCGACACACACACACACACACACACACACACACACACACACACACACAGAACAGAAAAATCTATGTTTTTCATTTTATTGACAAAAATCTGTATTATTATTATTATTATTATTATTATTGAGGAATTAATAAATTAACTGATTAATTACTTGTTTACTTGATTCATTTGTTTGTTTATTTTTAACCAGCACTAACCCATAACACATTATCTGAAACCATGGCTCATTCTTTCCACACAAATAAACACATACAACCTGCATAATGTTTACACACTTCACATGAACCTTTCTTAAAGTTTAATTGATTTTTGCGTCACAATAAATAATCTTTTGTCAAATCCGGCTACTGATTCCCACTGAAAATGGGAATCACTATTTTCAGTGCACAAGCCACGTATCTATATATTCAGTATATACAGTATATATATACTACAGAATCAGCCAATAAAAAAAATTATACACATTTCAGGGAAGGAAAAAATATATATTTAAAAAATGTATTACAAATAAATATTTTAAAATATATATTGATATATATGATAATAATATTATATTATTTACATGATGTTAATATAATATACATCATACTCTTTCTCTTTTCCTGAAGTGTAAGTATATTTTTTTGCATGAAAGCTTTTTTCTAGTTTTTAAAGCTGTTTAGTTTTTTGCTAGTTTTAGTTCGTGGAAAGTTTCAAGCAGCTTTTTTGGAGACAAGAATAACCACATTTCGATACTGTGCAATATTTAATAAATAAATACACGAGTGAGAATAATCATGAGTTTCATTAAACGAATATTTAATGAAATAAATATAGGTAAACCTCTAGTTGTGAATAGTCATATGGGCTAGGGATGCAAATTCAGTATACAGTAGAGACAGGAACGAGAATGATTCAGTTACGTATCGCGATTCGTTTGTGTGGAAATTCATGTATCTGCACACTGACTGTAAAATCGATTCATTAAAATAAATCTTTTTGCATTTCCTGGTAAAATTTTGGCAATCTTGTGTGATCCTGCAGGTGGTGCAAACTAAACTATTCACACTTTAGCTTTTGCCTGCTTTATAGGGTTTTTTTTCCCCTAAAATGATAATTTTAATTTGATTGTCTAAAACGGAGAGGCTTACTCTTTGTGTCAATCACAGAGACACTAGCCAGTCGTGTGCATCTTTGAGCTCGGGTATGCAGAAGAAGGCAGATAGCTTCTTGCTACTCAAGTGACCCAGCTGGAGAAAAATCTAAAACCCAGGTTTGTTTGTTTTTTTGTAGACCATGGGAACATTCAGCTGATACTGTATAATAGCAGGAGGGTGAAGGGTAACACGTGCTTTGTCCAAAAAGTAAGAAAGAAAGAAAGAAAGAAAGAAAGAAAGAAAGAAAACTGAATCACAACAGCATGTGTGTGTTTTCCTGCTGAGCCACTAGGGAGCTCCACACTAATAGGCTTTGGACACACACACACACACACACACACACACACACACATACAAACGTCAATACAGCACCCGGTGTGAAAAAGAGATTTCGGTGTTGATGTGTGAAAAATGAACCTAATGAAGCTCAGACGGCTCATCAGCCCGGGTGAGAATACAGCACCTGATCTCCCTAACACACTTCCAAACTTACACACACACATGACAACATGAAGAGAGCATGGAAATGAAATAATGAGAGCCAGAACGAGAGAGAGAGAGAGAGAGAGAGAGAGAGAGAGAGAGACGGGGTGAGGAAAGAAAGAATAAATTTAGAGCAGAGTATAAGGGACAGGCTGGGAAAGAACGAGGGAAAGGGATGAGACGGAGACGAGTTGCTGAGGCGGCAGTTTGCTTTTAGCTGATACTGACAAATAGCTCACTGCAGAAAAGGAATGAGTGCGTGTCTGATTGCCCAGAATTACACACACATACACACTCACACACCAGAGCAGTATCCCAGAAATAACTGAACAATCCAGTTGCCGTATTTCTAATGATCGTTATGATTCATGATCCCAGTAAAGACGAGATGGGGTGTTTACAGGAATGAGTGCGTAGACGTGTGGAGGTGAGACGTCCAGACTGGGATGAGATGATAAGAAGCAGGAGAATTAAACAAGGGTGGGTACAAGTGGACATGACAGCAGGGTGACACTCATATAGACTTGATCTGTTGTTACGGGAAGACACGAAAGTTTAGGGGGATTTCCTTTGAAATCTGATGAGGGGGTGTAAACTTTTGCACTCAACCTTGGAGAGAGAGAGAGCTGGAGTGTGAGTGGAGACGGAGAGTGGGTCGATAACTTGGGAAAGAAAGGCAAGCGATGCGAGACGACCTGTCGTGAGGAATTACGTTCCATACCCTGAATGTATGTGTGTGTGTGTGTGTGTGTGTGTGTAGTCATGCACAAGGGAGTGCGGGCATACATGGTCTGTTTCTGACTCACATAGAGATGTGTGTGTGTGACAGCAGGTGCTCGGCTGCAGCATGTCTTCAAGGACCCAGGTGGGAAGAAGAGATGGGCCTCCAGAGGCCTGTGTATGTGCGTCTGCATGTGTGTGTGTGTGTGTGTGTGTGTGTATACACTTGTAGATTCCTTGCATAAGCATATAAAAGCTTGTCAGTTCCCTTGCACTATATGTTTTCATCACATTCACATTACTCATTTTACAAACATGGATTAATCGCTAAGGGTAAGGCGACCAATCGATTAAGTGATTATTCCTCTGATGGTGTGGCTGAAAAATGTCCCTGAAAGAGCTCATCAATACAAGCCTTAATTACACCTTCATGTTCTGTTTTATATATAGCTGTTCCATAACTATGGGACTCCTCTATTACATCATCTTAAATGTTTTGTCTTTTAAAGGTGCCATAGACCCAAATTGTGTGTTAACCTTCCAGTCATAATAACCAATTTGTTAAACCTCAAACTCGCTCTGTTTCACTCCTCCTCCAAACACGCTGTTTCGGTATCTATATAAATGATCTAATATTGGCTAAGGCTAAACCCACATCGACCAGTGCTTCCCAGGTTTTTCTAGGATGCTAAGGCCTAGGACAACCATGAATGAACTCTGCTACTATTAACAGACTGTGCATCATGATGGAACTTTTATTTACCGCAACTTAGGATCTGTGCAAAATTCCAACAGCATATGACCTTCCTCTGGATCACGTATTCACACAGACTACTCTCCAGTCATCAAACGTGTGAAACCTACAATTAGGACTGTTAAAGTCTGGCTGGAGGCGGCTGAAGCTGCTCTCCAGCAACAGTTCTCACATACAGACTGGAGTGACACCCGCATCAACACCTATACCGGCTCTGTTCTGGATCACATTAACAGGTGTGTGGATTGGGAAACCACATGAAGGGACATCATAGTTTTCCTCATTCAGAATGTCCGCCTTCTGCTTAAAGCATACAACGCAGCCTTCAGGTCTGGAGACCGGGTGGCCTACAGCGCCGCCAGAGCCAATCTGAGGAAGGGAATCTTAGCCTCTGCAACTGTCCTTGCCTGCTTAAGTCTGCTAGCATTGTGCCAATGCCAAAGCACTCGCAACAGCGCTCAATGACTTTCATCCCGTCGCACTTACCCATGTCATCGCCAAGTGCCTCGAAAGACTGGTCCTCACCCACCTTAAAGCCTGTCTGCCACCTGCTCTGGAACAAATAGGTCAACACAGGATACCATTTCCACGGTGCTCCATTCTGCCCTGACTCACCTGGACAACCCCAACACATATGCCAGGATGTTATTCTTCGATTTTAGTTCAGATTTCAATACGGTCAGTCCTTCTAAGCTAGTCTTGAAGCTGAAACAGCTTGGCATCCGAACACCACTCTGTAACTGGAACCTGGACTTCCTGACAAACAGACCACAGTCTGGTCGGCTAGACAACCTCACCTCATTTTGAGCATCATGGTCTCAATCCACCTCACCACACTGCCTCAAAAGCGACAGGGACCGCCTGTCTGGTGGTAAAGCTGTCACGTTTTGTTATCTCTGACCTTTCACAGAGCCTCGTTGGTGGCAGGCTGGAATATACTGGATTGCTTTATGTGCATGCTTTGATCAGCTAGACTCTCTAACGGGATCCAAATGACGCTCCGGCACCGGCTCTGGATGACGTCTACTTAGAGTCAGGTCTAAAGGAGTCCAGGTGCCTATAGTGTGAATAAAGAGGTGACCCTCTGGGAACAGGATGACCAGAACAAATGCTCCAGATGGCTGCGAGCTGTCAGCTGGGCTTCGCCAGTTTGCAGATCCTGGACACGTCATGGCATGGCTACATGCCCTGTCTTATTATGCAAGGTTCAGAAAGTGTTCCAATTTGTTATAAAGGTCAGGGGTCAGCCCAGGAAACTTGACTCGCTACCACAACTTCACTCCCTGGCAGAGGCGTGTCTTCATGGAGCTTATTTTGTGCATGATGCATAAATGTTTTTTTGGGGTTTTTTTTCCCCCCTTGCAATAGTATGTGTTAAGCTAAGTTAAGGGAAATGGTCTGGGAAAGATGTTCAGGTGTCCCCATACTTTTGACTGTATTGTTTGTTTTTTTGGATGGAGATTGTTCTGGAAAGAGAAGAGAAAAAATAAGAGAAGAGTAATGACTCAGAAATGATAACAGGAGATGGAGAAATGAGTATGTGTGTGTGTGTGTGTGTGATTCACCAACCTTGGCTCTCATCATTTTGTTATAATTATTCTTGGGGGCTGATGGGTTGATCATATTATTAATTAATTGATCATAATAATAATAATAATGATAATAATAATAAACACATTCATGCTGGAAGGCATAAATGAGAACAAGGAAAAAAAGAAATCTCTCTTTCTCTCCCTCACACACACACACAAACCTTTTAGGAAAAACAAAACATATTTCATGCGTTGCATATTAAAGAATCAAACTTGTGTGAGTTCTTGTTTCAAAAACGGAGATGATCTTGTATCATCAACTCTCACATTTAAGTCTTTTTCACAAACGCAGTGTCAGGGGGGTTTCAGGTTTGAGTGACAGGTGAAGGTTAGAAAGCGGGGGTTTGTTAAACCTTTTAGTCGCTTTTATTCCTCGCAGCCCATGGGCAGAGCGGAAAATAGCGCCTTGTTGTTGTTTTGTTTGCGTGTCTCTGTGGGAGATGAAAATAAATTCCCGCCTGAACTTTTCTCTATATTGCCTCGTAAAATTCTTTGATCGAGGGTTCTAACACAGCGGAGTGACTCATTCGGTACGGATATCTCCAGCACACACAAACTTCTCGTATTTTAGTCCAAGACGAACGCTAACACTTAATCGCGATGCTGTACCTCTAAATCTCACGAATGGAACAAAGATCTGATCCGCACTACATCTTTAAGCCTGGTGCAGATTTCTAGGGCGGTCGATAATCTTGACCCGATCCTTTGAACAACAAGAACAACGGCAACTACAGCAAAAATCATTATTGTGTTCTTTTGAAACTAGGCCAGGATGTGTTTGTTCTCTCTAAGAGAGCAAATGTGGGGCGTTCAAATAAGTGTCGGTATGAATCCTTCTATTGTGTGGTAAAGTTTCATTTCACAGTGGCTGAGTGAGTGGGAAAAAATGGACCAAACACAATAGACTCTAAATGGTAATCTTTTAAAACTAGGCTACTGCAGGACACAACAGTGTTCCCTCTTTCTCACACAGGAAACACACACTCCTCTTAGTTCTGTCTGCGAAAGTCTTCCACTTTCCACCAGGGATTAAGGAAATTAAGAACGCCGTACCCATACAGTATAAGCAGCAGTTCCAGCCATATACAGTATATACGTTCTGAGTTCAGAAGGGCGGAACTTATGGGAAGAACCACATAATGTTTTCCTGACCATTAGCAACCAGAAAATACAGTATGATCAATCATTTCGATTATAGTGTACAATATTTTACCAAACGTTAAATAGCTTGCTAATGAAAATGGCTAGCTAATGTCAGATACAGCTGCTGGACAGATTCACTTCTTTAGTTTTGGAATCCCTACCAAGTAAAAGCAGTGTCTTTCATTTTCAGATTTAACTTTAAAGTAACATATTGAAAGACTTTAGACTTTTTAATAGGCTAAATAAGTATCCATGATCAAGTTCTTACTTTGTTCAGGTCCCATTTGGGTGCTTTGAGGTTTTTGTAGGAAAGAATAAACGGAAATGTCAAATATGGTGTTCTTCAGGGCTCTGTATTAGGGCCGGTCTAATTTTCATCATGTAATTAGCAATGGTGTGGCATGGGGAAAAAGTTTGAGAAGGCCAACTAATCACAAATTACATGTAGTGTGTGTGTGCACATGTGAATGTCCTACCACGGTTGTAAAAAAGGCGAAATAAATACATTGGCCTCCATGGTCTCTAGTTGGACAACAGAGGTTTCTTGGATGAATGGATTTTTTTCAAAAGGAAAATTCTAATTCACGTTTACTTCCTGGAAAGTCTTAACAGATCACATGTTGATAAAGGAATGACTATAGTCTTATGCGCTTGGTTAATTCTTATTTATTTATTTATTGATTCATTTATTTTTACCAAGGGAAACCAATTCAGTCAGGTTTCCCTTCAGGCATGATGTTAATCTACAGTAAGGGTGCAATACCATGTTTCATCACACATTCACTACATAACATTTACAGTGGCGCTGTTTCATAAACCAGTCTGTTAATTCAGTACTGAACACTTTGGTTAAAATTATTTGAATTTGGTCATCAGCTTAGACAAACACTAGCTCAAACTTAAGATGAGTAAATGTGAAATTCTTTAGTGACGCAGTTTGGAGATAGAAGTTTTTTCTTCTTGAGCACAAGCATCTTCAGACCTGTATGAATTATTAAGAAACACACTGGCTTTTTTCTTGTTACTTACTTTCAGTCAGCTACATCGAGTAAAGGTCTCTCTCTTTGTCTCTATTTCTCTCTCTCTCTCTCTCTCTCTCTCTCTCTCTCTCTCTCTCTCACACACACACAAACACACACAGGTGCTTGGCATGTGTGGCCAAATTTTCTTTTTTACGTTAATGTCTTGTCATGTAAAGTTGATAGACCCTTTTTTGAACTTTACATCAAGGCGATGTAAAATTGACAAAAGTTCATACTGCTGTTTCTCTGAGTTCACTTTAGAGATAGATAGACAGACAGAGAGAGAGAGAGAGAGAGAGAGAGACGCATTAAAAGATAAGGTGGCTTACATTATTCATAGATGCATTTCCACAGCTAAGGCATAACTGTACACAAACACATGCGCACACACACATATTGACACTCCCTTAGACTAAGCTCAGACAGTTTTTAAAAATATATCTGAATACAAACCGCTATTGTATCTGCATCCAGAGCTGTCTTCATAAGCAGAGAGAAAAGGGCTGAGAGACATGGATAGGAAAAAACTGATAGATAGAGAGACAGATAGAGGGATAGAGAAAAAAAGGAGAGAGGGGGACGCCTCACTGAACATTTAATTGACCTTCTGTCCTGCTAGAGTCCTAAAAGGCTTTACAGCATTGACGTTCCTCAAGTCACTGCTAAGGAAATGTCTTTACACACCAACACACACACACACACACACACGCAAAACATTTCTTAGTCAAACCTGAAACAGAATCTTCATCGTAACATAGTGCACTGGATACTCTATAGAAGACTAATGGACATTCAGGCACTGATCAACCAACCAAGGCGTGTATTGGAAATTAACTAATTTCACACCAGCTAACCCAAAAACTAGTATTATGCTAGGTTCATCCACGGACTAGCATTAGTTAACTCACAAACTAGCATAATTGTAAACAGAGTAGCTCATAATTTGACAAATTTAAGTAAACTTAAACCAACTAACATTATAGTAAACAGGGTAGCTTACTAATTAGCAAAAGAGTCAAAAGTGTACTCATTAACTAGCATTATAGTAAATGTGGTTAGCCCAAAAACTAGCACAAACCACCATTATAGTGAAATGCTTACTCATCAACTAGCATTTTAAGAAAAGGGATCATCCACAAACTAGCATTTAATTATTTATAAACAACCTAAGGTATACTAGCAATAATATAAAATAGCTAAGTCATTCTAGAGTTAAATTTAAACAAGCTAAGTCATACTAGCATTAAATATAAACAAGCTAAGCCATGTTAACCTTAAATATAAACAACCTAAGTCATACTTGTGTTAAATGTAACAAACTAAGTCACATTAACGTTATATTTAAAAACAAGTTAAGTTAAACTAGTCATACTAGGAGCAAATAGAAACAAGCTAAGTCCTAGCATTATCGTAAACAAGCTAAGTCATATTAGTGTCAAAAAAGCTAAGTCAAGCATTAAATATAAACAAGCTAAGTCATACTAGGCGTTAAATCTAAAAAAGCTATGTCATACTAGTGTTAAATATTAACAAGCTAAGATACAGAGTTTTTTGTGAAACTTTGAAATGTTCAGAAAATTTGAACAGTGTCTAAACTGTAAAATTCACTCTGACATGTGTCAGCCTAGTCTCTCTCTCTCTCTCTCTCACACACACACACACACTTCCTAAGCTCTTATTTAAGAAACACACACATCTCAGTTTAAGTTCACTTCAGTCCCACTTCCCCATCCTCTGAGCCAGACTTGCAGTTTATTATTCATAAATGTGTCATAAACATTTCTGCTGAACCCATGAATACAAACGAGCTTCTATTTAGGGACGTCTGCGGTGCCGATCGCGGCTCCAGCTGTGCGCTGTGCTGCGTTATTCCTCAGACGTGCCGAGGAGAATTGGGTTTATGGGAAAGATTAGAATCATTAAGTGCCAAGTGCGAGGCGTGCTCGCGATGTCGGTTACCGCGGCGGGTGTTAACGGTCCAGAGGGCATAAACCTCAATAAATACATTTAACTTCTGTTATTTACAGCAGGGGGAATATTTCAGCAGTGTTATTCTGGCATAAAACTGGAATTTACGATGTTATTTGTTAAGTCCCAACATACTACAGTCAATGGGCACAAAAGAAAAATAACGCAGTTAGTGTCTAGGAAAAAAATTATGTTGGCGCAAGTGACCTTAGCTAGCTAGCAAAAACATATTAAAGCAAGGAGACTGCTGGAAATTTGACCAATTTGATATTTTCAGTTGGTTTTGAAGAGACTTTTTGTTTTACCTCAAGTCAACAATCCACCTCCAGGCTCTGAAGGAAACCAGAGAACCCCGAGGGAGATTTAGAAAAAGCACATATTCAATTCAATTCAATTCAATTTTATTTATATAGCTCTTTTAACAATCGTCATTGTCTCAAAGCAGCTTCACAAAAATGAAAAAGAATTTGTTTAGAAAAGAAAATATTTGAA
>JAQQZT010000013.1:3037704-3050110 GCA_030068275.1 Clarias platycephalus | reverse complement strand
ATGGGTTCCCTGTTGAGTCTGGTTCCTCTCAAGGTTTCTTCCTATTGCCATCTCAGAGAGTTTTTCCTTGCCACTGTTGCCCTTGACTAATGACAGAGAAAACATTGAATAAAAAAAAAGATTGGATGGAAAGAAAAGTGGAAAAGTTAGAGTCTAGATTGAAACAAGAAAAACTGAACAAAAAGAAAATGTTTTTTTTTTTTAATTGTCATTAAATAAATGTTCTATGGTTCTATGTTCAGTAGGAAAAAAAGTAGAGCAAAATATAAAGGTTGAAGAGATGTTAAAGAGAGAGAAAAAAGAAAGAAGAAAAGTGGAATTATGGAAAAATTGAGGAAGAAAGGAAAGTGGTGTAAGTAAAAAAAAAAAGAATTTAAGCAGAGAGATAAAAAACATAATATATGGATGAAAGAAAGAAAGAGACAAAAAGGAAAGGAAAAAATTGGAAGAATGAAATGAAAATTTTAATAATTAAAAATAAAGCATTAAAGAGAGACAAAATAGGAAAAAAATTAATAATACAAAATGGTAGAGTGATGAAAGAAGGAATGGATGGAGTGAAAAACAACCAAGGGATGAACAATGTGGAAAATGGAAGAAAGTAAAAAGAAAAATGCAAAAATGAAAAACTGGTTAAATAACAAATAAACAATTTTTTTTATAAAAAAAAAAAAAAAAAAAGTAGGAAAGATAGCAGAACAAAAAGGGACCGTAAAAGAAAATGTGATGGAAGAAACAAAAAATGAATAAAAAATAGGTTTTCAAAACATTGTAAATACAAGGATGTTTTATGCTACAGTAGTGAAAATGTAAGTAGGACAAAACAAAGGATGGAATGATGTGAGAAAGAAAGTGATGTAATGATGTAAATGATGTACAGCATTTACTGTAAAGGAATCTGTGATAAATGTGTGTCAGTGTGTGTGCGCGCTCACACCTCTTTAGCCTTGTTGCGACTCCTCATGTTCTCAGCGATGTACTTGACGCTCTCGATGGCCTGCTTGATTTCAGGCGAAACCACTGAAAACGCCACCACCGTGTTAACGCCACTCAGCTGCCGACTCTGTTTCCCACAATCCCTTTCGGGAGGCTCTCTCATCGGATGGCGTGGACATGGCCCTTTCTTCACCTCCGGCTCCCTCGCTTTCCCCTCACCAAACTCCAAACAGTTGCTGCAACTGTTCTTTCTTTTCTTACCTTCTCCTTCCCCAGATGATGCCTCCGGCAAACTGGCTTTTCCAGAGGATTCCGACTGGTCCATGGGACGTCTCATTAGCATAACTCTGGGCAGCGTGTGCAGGAAGACAGCTCGTACCCAGGACGGCATGGCGTGCGTGGTCGGTGTGCGGTAGTGCACATTGAGCACGAAGACAGTAATGACGATAGAGAGTGTGACGAAGATCATGGTGAAGAGCAGGTACTCCCCGATCAGGGGGATGACGAGAGAAGTGGAGGGAATGGTCTCAGTGATGACCAGGAGGAAGACGGTGAGGGAAAGGAGAACGGAAATGCAGAGAGTCACCTTCTCGCCACAATCTGATGGGAGATAAAAGACGAGGACGGTCAGGAAAGAAATCAGGAGGCATGGGATGATGAGGTTGACGGTGTAGAACAGAGGCAGTCGACGGATGTAGAAGCTGTACGTAATGTCTGTGTAGATCTCCTCACAGCAGTTGTACTTGATGTCATGCTTGTAGCCTGGAGCATCGATGATCTCCCACTCTCCGCTCTCCCAGAAGTCCTTGACGTTGACCCTGGAGCCAATCAGCACCAAGTCGATCTTGGCTTTGTCGTATGTCCATGAACCGAACTTCATCGAGCAGTTCTGGTAGTCAAAGGGGAAGTAGGTGATGTCCATTGGGCAGGAGGACTTGAAGATAGCCGGAGGAACCCAGGTGATGGTGCCATCATACTTCAGCAGAGCTTTGGTCTTGTCTTCCACCAAGAAGTCACCTACAGCACTGGGGCAACAAGGTGGTTAGAGACAGATCCATTCAAATTTGTAAATAAAGGTTCCTCAACTTTTGAGGTTCCTTGAACAGACAGGGTTTTATGGTTTGTAAACAGTTTCCCTGAAAGGGAAACATTCTTTTGTAAGTATACAACTTTGTTACATTTGCCTGATTGAGGATGCTTACTTGTTATAGAGCACAATGTCAGGCCTCCAGATCTTATTGGATGGAACCCTGATGTACTCGATGCCATCAAATTCTGCTGGAGTCCATTTCAGTTTGTAGTCGTTCCAGATCTACAAGACGTAAATGACACCAAAGTGGGGAGGAAACTTTGTTAATAGTTCGAATCTGTCTTGGTGGGAGGGATGGTATTACTCTCCCTGCTGTCGATCAGAGATTTTTCTTCCTATAGTGTTACGCTGCCCTCCTTTGAAGCAACAGTTTGAAAAAGTTGGGTGGCTGGCTTTAGGTGTCTCCAAGGAAGCAACGTTGGTTTCCATGCTCTCTGGTTGAGTGGATAGACAATGCTAGCTTATAGATGCGATTTGGCTAATAAACAAATCGGGGGGAAATGGAGTTATGCAAGAATAAGAATACTGGCATTGATAAGTTATGTTAAGTGATATCATTAGCAATGGAAGATGTGGTTTATTTCACCAGCTGTCAGTGAGTCAGTCACAGCTGCCTGTATGAGGTTTTATTGGCTGCCAATCAAAGCAATTTGGTGTGTCAGATTCAGTGGTGGACAGATTCGTTCCAGACTTTATGGCCTCCATCAAAAGGTAACAACTCAGATTTTTTTTTTACCCCATTATTTTACCCCACATTCTCCCAATTTCCAAGCAACTCGTTCTGTTATACTGCCACTACTGTTCATGTGCGGCCTCAGCACAGTTGAACACCCTAGGATACATGACCTCAATGGTGCTCAAGACGGGTTAGTGTCACTCTGACTGACAGGGGATGAGTTAGCACCATTCCTCTCATGCAAAATAGCATTTCTGCCATCTTGGACTGAGGAGTGGAATCTTCAGGATTCAAAATCTCAGTCTCTTTTTCTCTTTTTCCGCGCCACTCATCCTGGCTTTGTTAGTTAGTGTGTACATAGGGTTAGGGTTAGGGTTAGGGTTTGTACATTTCAAATTAGCAGGGAATCTTACTGTATACTGCCGTTGTGTAGCAGATTCCAAGGTCCATTTAAATATGTAGCAGCCATTAGATAGAACAAAGTATATTTATTTATCCATTTCTCTATTTATTTCCATCATATCCTGCGTTAGACAGTCACTCATCTGGTTATGAATTATTTATGTATAAAGTACTGTGTGTGTATGTGTGTGTGTCTTCGCAGGACAGTCACTCATCACACACAGGATGTGATTCACTGCTACAACATGACTGACACTATCACGCTGTCCACACACGGCACATCAAAACATGCTTCTGATACAACCGGAGAAATGCCGTCCCCGTTTCTCGATAGTAGAGATCTGATGAAAGAGAGAATTTTCAATCGAATAACTATTTGACTTGCTAAGCATTTATATTTATTGGCTCATCCTACAAGAACGCTATGACAAATCAAATAATCAATCTTTACAATCTTTACTGGTGAGCAGAAAAGCATCTCAATATCAACAGAACACACCTAACACATAGTCTAATGACAAACGCCTGGTATTTTTCAAATCTTTAACTGTACTGCATTGGTGCCTGAAGGGTTAAAGAGTTATTTTTTTTAGCAGCCTGGGGAAAAATATATATATAAATTATTAACAGCTAAATGGATTTCCTCCAGAAAGCCGGAATAACAGACAAGTTCATAAGGTCATGGGGCACATATACAGGAACTCTTAAAGCTTTTGTCTTTCCTTTCTAACACACACATACACACACACACACATATATATGTGTATATATATATAAACACCTCAGAGTGGCTATATACCATCTCTCTTTCTCACACATACCAAAACACCTGCTGTCTCTATATAGTATATAACTACATAAATATCTCATATAACAGCTTGTTGAGAAATAGATGTGCACAGGAATTGACCTAAATTGAATGAAATGTTGAATTCATGTTACAATCGAACTGCAATATAATCCCCCCAGCTCTACGGCATCTGACTGTACGCAGGGTTGAGCGAGACAAAACTGAATGGCGTTCGTTTGCATTGCATTTCCCAAATGTTATTAGAATCTGAATCTAATCCCATTTCCCATGAAAAAAGATACACTAGACAAGTGATTTACCTGAAGACTCCACACACAGTTTCCTGTCCTTATTATAATGATTGAATGTGTTCAAAAAGTGTGTAGACTTGCATGACACACACTGATGAGAAGAAAAACGGTAGTTCTGTCATCCCAAAAACAAGCAGAAGCGAAACAAGTGTCATGGTTTGAAGTCTTAACCTCGGCCTTTGTAAGCATTCGTTTTTGTCTCGCTTGACCCTGCGTACAGGCAGATGCCGTAGAGTTGGGAAGATTATATTACCATTTGACGGTAACATGAATTCAACATTTCTTTCTAATTAGGCAAATTCCTGAGCAAACTGGAGGTATTTTCCCCACCAAGCTGTAATAGGAGATATTTCTTTAACTTGCTGAAATTGTCCCGTATCTATATAGAAAGGAGTCGAACAAGTTTCCTTAAGTCGATTGTGGAAATTTTGACAATTGTGTCTCAAATGTATTTAAGAAAAATTTTGTTAAATTGTCTTTTACGTGACTGACACAGCTTGTCAAATTTTGAACTACAGCAGGACTTCGGGATACAAATTTAACCTGTTCCATGGGCAAGTTCTCAAGGCGAAATTTCCTACTGCAAATTTTATCTGGAAATAATGTAAATGCAGATGCCACCCAAAAATATTACCAATATTAACAATTTCCGACACTATAATCACCTATTTTTGCATATAAAAACAATCAAAACATTTAGAAAATAAAGTAAAATATGAAATAAATAGGCATTAAACCTCACTTAACCTTAATTTATGATTCCGCTTCACACCGGCTGTTTTAAAAACCAAACTGAAAGTGGTTCCCACCATTCTTGATTACATTCTTGGGACCCATGGTGCTATGTCCTCAGTAAATCTTGTACAAAATGCAAAAAAAAACAACAAAGAATTATGTAAACTCACTTCACTTGGTTTTCCACTGACGTAAACAAGTTTTGAACGGCTCCCAGGCGTATGCACGACTTAGCCGGCATTCGGTTCAGTCAAAAATAGTTTGTATCTCGAGGCAAATTTTATACAAAATCTAAGTTCTTAAGGTGAAAATTCTTAAATTCACACGGTTCGTATGCCGTGGTACCACTGTATGTGTCATTAGCTAATTGTGTTACCAAAATATGGCACTGGGTAACCACGTTTCAAGTACACTAATTTACTATGTACCGTAAATATAACTTACATGTCTTAACCACAGGTTGGTCTCCATGATCTGATTGACTTCATCCTGGAGTAAAAGAGAAAAAGAGGGAGGAAAAACTGAGACAAAGAGGGAAAAAAATTATATAATACAGAACAAAATGCTAGCATTTGAGTTTTAGCAATCTTTAATTAATTATTTATCCCTTTGAGGTAAAAATCTATATTTAAATGCCTTTAATGCAATACAGTACTAATTTTAAATTCCCCTCAATGCTTAATTGCTAAAACATCCACCCTATGACATGTCTAGCATGCTAGCCAGTAAGCTAAATAAAAATGGACCTTTTAAATAATTGAAAATCACTTCCGAAACTTTTTCTATTGTAATATTTTCATTCCAATACTGATTAATTTTTTCTACATTTACCAGACGCTCTTATCCAGAGCGACTTACATTTTTTTAAATCTCATTACACATCTGAGCAGTTGAGGGCCTTGCTCAAGGGCCCAACAGTGGCAACTTGGTGGTTGTGGGGTTTGAACCTGGGATTTTCTGAACTGTAGTCCAATGCCTTAACCACTGAGCTACCACCGGCCTTTTCTACTCTTCTTGCCCTTCCATCACAATTTGCTTGCTAATAAACTAGCTAATCGCTCAGCTTACTGTGTTTAAGCATGCTAGCTGGCAGAATTGTCAGATTAGCTGTTGTCTTGGTTTGGTGCCCCAGTGCTTGAGGTCATGGAATACATGTAGTTTGTAAAGTATCAGGACAGTTTCTTAAAATGGCAAAAAGCTACTAGCGAGGCGAAGGGCTCATGAACGAGAACATGTTACACGCAATACGAGAATGCAGGCTATTGTTCTGTTCAGGGAAAGAAAGCTTGTGGCAATGGATAGATAACTGTGGAGAGGATAATTTAATCTGCAGCTCTAAGCACAGTGCCTGCAGGACATCCTGGGAGCTGAGAGCGGAAATTTCAGCCCCTATTGTACTCTCTGACCTGATGGTGATGGGGAAAAAAAGGTTCTTTCAAAACGGAAAAATAAAGTGGTGCAGGAATTTTCCTGGAAGGGGACAGTAATTGGACACGGCTTTAAACAGTATTTGACAGGAACTGGAATGTGCTCTTATATGGAATGTGCTCTTATAGTATGCTTTTATATACGTGCAAGAAGAATATACTGAATTAGTTCAGATTTTAATCAGAGATTGGATCACTTGTTTGTTCAGTTACTTGATGCAGTGAACTTTAGTTTCTTTAGCATGACCCTCCATGTCATGTGTTTTGTAGAAAGTCTTTAACGACTTTGATGAATGTTTAGTGGCTTTAGTGGTTTGGTTTAATTTTTGGTTATTTATAATGATGCGACCATTAACAGTGTTGCCACTGAGCCATCTCTCAAAACTTCAACAGTATGAATTTCGAAACCTCTTATGTAACTTTGCATGAACTACTAACTGAAATTGCTATGTCCAATTGGTTCTTGGATTCAAGCGCATAGGCCATGATTTGCAATCGGTGCTTGGACCCCTTGCAATGCTACGTACATCAATCCAGAAACAAAAAACTTCAATAGTATGCTCAACCATGGATTTTGCATGGATGTCTTCTGTGTAACTTTGCAAAAACTGTTGACTAACAGCACTACTTGCAAAGGGTGCTTGGAGCTCATGAACTGCCACTTATGTTTTTTTTTTTCTTCTTGTGTTTAATTTACTGATACTTTAAAAATCTTAGGCTAGGAATTGTCTTATTATTTAACATCATTTTTATATCTGTTGGAGACTTGGGGCACGAGGCGGGGTACACCCTGGATAGGGTGCCAATCCATCGCAGGGCACACACACATACAGTCACACCCTATGGGAAATTTGGGAACACCCGGAGGAAACCCACCAAGCATAAGGAGAACATGCGAACTCCATGCACACAGAGACGGGAATCGAACCCGGACCATGGAGGTGCAAGGTGACAGTGCTAACTACTATGCCACTGTGCCCCCTTAGAATAACAACAGTCAATTTTATAAGATAAATATATTTACTCAATATAATAATATTTATAGTAATTAAAGCTATAGTGAATTAAAATTTGCTTCACCAAAAAGTTCAGCGGAAAATCAAAGGGTTAAATGAAGTCTGGAATTGTATTAACATGATCAAAGTTGTAGAAGGAATTAATAACTGTGTGCTATGTCAGAAAGCTGATTTGGGCAACCTTTTTCCAAAAGTGTAAATAATAACCTAGGTTTTGTTGTTAATATTTTGTTCCATAATAATAATAATAATAATATATATTTTCCCAGATCTTTAATTTGATTCTTAACATTGTTCTGAAGCTGTCAACTCATCAATGACTGTTTAAATATTATCATTACAGTGAAACCTCGGATTGTGAGTAACGCGGTTTGCGAGTGTTCCGCAAGACGAGCAAATATTTTAAATAAATTTTGACTTGAAAAACAAACAAGTCTTGGTTTATGAGCACCGAGTATCATGTATCATGCATGCTCTTCTTGTTTTGACGCTGAGCGTCACGTGATCACAACTGAGCCAACGGTTTTTCTCTCTCGCGCACTGCGGAATTGTGGGTAATCGTCTCCCCTGCTGGGTCTTAGTGCTCGTCTCTTACTGGTATAATCAACATCCGTGCACGCGTGTGCTGTTTACTGTAACACTGTGACCACTTGTGTGTGCGTAAAACATATTTTATTTTGTGTCTGTATACGTGTGTGTACAGCGCGTGTGTAAAGCAACATTAGAGAGGTTAAAGATCCATTTTCTCGCTCTGCTCAAGGCTCAGCCTGCTCTGTGTCTGTGTGGGCGCATTGGACACAGTGCCACACACACACAGACACACACACACAGACCCCTCCTACTTTCGCCTTCACAGACACAGACACACACACACTCTTTCTCTCTGCAGACACAGACACACACTGCTCTGTCGTGATTCTTTTCAAAGTAAAGTGCAGGTTAATTTGTTATTTTTTTACTTTACAGCAGTGATTCCGTTAGTGTGTCGCTCAATCAAGTGTCATTAGAGAGATTTCCTGTTTATTTTTTTTCCGATAAAACAGTGTTTGCGTTGTGTGTGCGCATGTGTGTGAAAAGAGTGGAGGAAGGTTAAACTGTAGGACGAGAAGGGGGAGGGGCTCCTTACTTTAGATTTACACACACACTCTCTGCACACACACACAGCGCCTGGCCACACAAACGGAAACACTGATCTATCGTGATTTATTTTTACTTTTTTTAAAGGTAAAGTGCAGATAAATTTGTTTTATTTTTAATTAATATTTTGTGTTAATTATTTTTATGTATTTCTTTTTTGGGGGCTGTGGAACGAATAATTTGAGTTTCCATTATTTATTATAGGACAATTCAATTTGGTTTATGAGTGTTTTGGAATACGAGCTCGCTTCCGGAACGAGTTATGCTTGTAATTTCCACTGTAATAATATTAAATTATTTTCAGCTCTGGGAGTAAACAGAGCTCAAAATCTTGCCTGCACTTAACATTCAGCTTTAAATATAACCAAGTTTGCATCCTGGAGAAATGTTTCTGCATAGAATTTCATATCATTTCACCATGCACAGGTTTCTGTGTCATAAAGTTGCAGCGCAAAAAAAGTCGGGAACTGTCAAAAGGGCTAGAATTTATTATTTTTTTTATCAGGCACAAACAAGAAGCAGGTATAACTGTATCAGTTTACAATCAAGGACTTTCTCCAGGTCTTACCACTTTAACAAGCTGAGAGATGGAAACCTCAAACTCCACCGTCACTGGGTCTGACACGTTCTCCACCGGTCGGATAAACTGATTATACTTACGGAAGAGACGACGGAACAGCCTCTCCTCTCCTTTAGACGACAGACTGTCTACACACACACACACACACACACACACACACACACACACACACACACACACAGCATTGTTAATTACAACAGGAGATGACTGTATTTATGCACAGCTCAATGACATCCTGGTGTTCATGTACAACATCTAATGGAAAAAAGTGACCCTCATCATACTCACTCACACAACCTATAAGATGTCAGACATTGTCTTGAATGATGTCATTTATGTCTAATTACTGATGACATCTTCACCCAAATACTGCTAACTCCTCCCCTTTCTGCCAACTCTCTCGTCTGATTTTATCAGTTAAATGAAAAACTTAAAAATGTTTTGTCTGGAAATAATATTTTATCCCCTAATCAGTCTGGTTTTTCAGTAGACAAGGCCATAGTACAATAACTGCAGTAACGTCTGTCACAAATTATATAATCACTGCTTTGGACAACAAAAAAATAATGTGCTGCACTATTTATAGATTTAACAAAAGCATTTGTTTCTGTTGACCATGGTCTTCTTTTACAAAGATTACAGGCTACAGGCTTTGGTAGCACTGTTCTGAACTGGTTCTCCAATTATTTCATTTATTGTGTGTAGTTATTGAAGATTTTAGATCTACGTTACTTACAGTAAAAGTTGGTGTGCCCCAAGGTTCAATCTTGGGGCCTGTTTTATTCTCCATTTACATAAATAATATGTGCATGGGTTTAGACCCAGCAAAAACTCATTTATATGCTGATTCCCTATATTGCAATTCCCTATATGACTGCATCATCATTGCAAGAAGCAATGGATTCCTTACAGCGAGCTTTCAACTCTTTATAGTTGACACTTCTCAAATTAAAACTGGTGTTAAATGCCAAAAAAACAATTTGTGATTTTGACTCTTCCTCTGAGTATACTCTTTTAACATTAGATGGCACACAACTAGAAAGGGTCATTTCTTACAAATATCTTGGAATCTGGCTTGATGACAAGTTGACATTTGGAGCCCATGTAGAAAGTATATTGAGAAAGCTTCATCCTAAAATAGGGTTTTATTACTGTTTTTTAAAAAAATGCTTTCCCTTCACTGCCAGAAAGCGATTAGTACTGAGTACTTTCCTATCAGTATTAGATTATGGTGACATAATATATATGCATGCATCTTCATTTCATCTGAAAAAGCTGGATGTTGTCTATCATTCTGCTTTGAGATTTGTACCTGGTGCTGCAGCAAGAACACATCACTGGAATCTATACAGTGGATGGTGGACACTGGACATCATTGCACCTTAGAAGGAAATCTCACTACCTAGTATTTATTGTAAAGGCTTTGATGGGTAAAGTACCTCAGTAAATATGCAATCTACTGACACTTCGCACTAACACTTACAGTACACGTTCATCAGTAAAACTCCTTCATTCTTCAATAACACGGACAGGATTAGGCAAAACTGCTTTTTCTTCATATGTACCACATGAGTGGAATTCATTATAAAATATCCTAAATTTGGACTCCCTACCCTCTCTAAATGTTTTCCAAAATCTTTTAAACTCAGTTCTTATACAACAATGTCATTGTTTTTCAGTTCTTATACAACAATGCCATTTTTTAGTTCATATACACAAATATTTTGAATTCTTTATTTTCTCCTCTCTTTTCTTGTCCATAACCCTCTCTGTCTCGTTTTGACATTTGGAATTCCCATCTGCTTGTCTTTTTAGTCCGTGTTTGTTTATTTAATTGCATTTTTGGAATGTCTGTATGTTTATATGTGTTAACATTGTATGTTCTATTTGTATGTACTGTATATTGAAACTCTTAAACTTTGTTGCTGCCACCTTGGCCAGGACTCCCTGGAAGAAGACATAATGTATCTCAATGGGACATTCCTGGTAAAATAAAAAATAAATAAAAATAAATAAATAAATAAAACAGTAGGAAAATTTTTTAACTTTTTATTTCCTATAAACAATAAAATAAATAAATAAAGTATCTATCTATCTATCTACGTTTTAAATACGCAGTGACAGCTGTATAGTGGCAGCAGCACAGCATACCTCAACCAAGTGGTAGAGATGACCCAATCAGGTTAAGTTCAACACTCACTCACTCATCTTCTATACCGCTTTATCCTGTATTCAGGGTCTCGGGGACCTGGAGTCTATCCCAGGAGGCTTAGGGCACGAGGCGGGGTACACCCTGGACAGGGTGCCAATCCATCGCAGGGCACTAAGCTCAACACATTTTTCAAAAAAAGATATAGCGACATGACATAACGACGCATGCTAAACCAAATAGTTTAGCAGAACATTAAAGATCTCCTTGCTAATGCTAACTCTAGAGACCAGGCAGATATGAAGCGGCAACACGGAGGGGGAAAAAAAAATCGTAATGAAGCAGGGACTCGACAGCGCAATAACGTCCTGTCAATAATATAGGGAGGAAAAGATTCAAGGAATTATTTAGTGAGTCGACTCGTTTTGATTCATACGTATTTTTTTTCATGTCCATAATGTTTTATTTTGATTCTGTAAAGCTGCGACTATACAAATAAAATCTAATTGACTTAAGTTGAAAAAAAGCTGAATGTTTTCTGAATTCTAGTGTTTCTGCGTCTGTGTGTCGAATTTCCTTCCAGCCTCAATGCGAGCGACTCTTGGCTCAAACCTGCAACTATCGCTCACCTCCCCATGGTGAAGAAGCTTAATGAAAGGAAATGAAGCTTTAGAGCAGTACAGTGATTTTGTGTGTGTGTGTGTGTGTGTGTGTGTGTGTGTGTGTGTGTTAATATCCCTCCTTTAATTACCTAGGCTTGTTAAGTCTCCACTGGCTCTCTGGGTTAATAGGGTTAGCCAGGGATTAATTATAAAAAGCTCCGGTCCGATTAAAATGCATTCAGACAAATCATGCAGGTTTAAATATTTCAGGATTCCTCGTTACTGTCGTTATCGTTATAGCGCCGGATTGTTTCGCTTCCTCTTTAAAGCCTGAGCTTTCATTTCACAACCACGATGCCTGTGGAGACGGAGTAGTAATAATCACTCAGCGTGTGTGTGTGTGTGTGTGTGTGTGTGTGTGTGTGTGTGTGTGTGTGTGTGTGAGAGTGAAAGATGTATATGACAGTGCCGAAGACAGAAAACGTGTGTGTGTGTGTGTGTGTGTGTGTGTGTGTGTGTGTGTGTGTGTGTGTGTGTGTGTGTGTGTGTGTGTGT
>JAQQZT010000013.1:3013411-3027459 GCA_030068275.1 Clarias platycephalus | reverse complement strand
TCTTTCTTTCTTTCTTTCTTTCTTTCACAAACACACACACACATGCAGGTTGAAACAAGTCGGACAGTGATGTGGTGAAAGAGAGCGAGAGAGAGAAAGTGATATAGAGAGTGACCATCAACCCTTCTTCAGTTCCGTCAGTGAGACCAGCTCACCGGTCATGTCGGCTAATGCAGAGCTAATTTTTAAAAAGCTTTTTTTTTTTTTTGAATGCGTCTGAAGCACTTCGGAAGTGTTTTGAAAGCATTCGCTGAGCTCCGTCCGAGTGCTATCGGAGTGCTGTGTGTGCAAACACAACGCCGTCAGCAGAACCAGCGAGCGGATGGAGCGTTCCCCGACCATCTAAATGCGCGACCGTGATAATGCTCGAAGCATCGATCCTAATCCTTAGAAATCACTCAGGAGGCAGTTTGTATTGTTGTATTGTTTTCACCGCGGGAATCAATGGAACATCAAAACAATATATACAGTATATAAAATGGAGAGGTCACATCTGGTCACTTCAGGTGATGTTAAAACACGTTGTGTGTGTGTGTGTGTGTGTGTGTGTGTGTGTGTGTGTGTGTGTGTGTGTGTGGATTTAACAATTTGTCGACAGTAGTTTCTGAGTTCGAATCCCTGCATGGTCAGAAGGCCAGAGTTAACCCTCTTTCACTGGGACAGAGGCCACGCCTCCGATTCAACAAGCCACACCCACATCACAGTAGCTGACAGGATCAAAGGCCACGCCTCCTTCACCTGGACACTCGTCTACACTAATTATCATATCGCTTAAACAAAAACACCCAAAGACATGCACTCGTAGAAAAAGAAACATTGTTTTTATTCTATAATATAATATATAATCAGATTTTTGTTTTTATCTCGACAGTGAAAGAAAAAAAAACTTCAATTAATTTCACAGCAAATTTGTCTCAATTAAGGCAATTAAAAAAGTGACAGTTCAAAACTACCAAATATATTATGATTTGCTGATTTTTAACTAATTATTTTATTTATTTTTAAATGCGTGTCTGTGAAGCTCGTGAATAGGATAATATTACGTACGTACAATGTGTTCACATGCGACACTTCTACAGAATAAAAAAAGACATCAGTATAAAACAATCAATTCTATGATAAGAGTTTTGAGAACGGTTTTGTAAACATGAAATGTTTGTGAAATAGTTTAAAGCTGCGGTGTGTAACACCTATAGGGGTCGGTTAGCAGAGCCAATCCACCTACAGTAGGGAACCCAAAGGAAACCCGAGCGGACACGGGGGAGAACATGCGAAACGGCGCAGAGACAGGAACCTGAGAAGGATATGTGTGGGCGGAGCTAAATAACTTGTTCAATAAAGAAACAAATCATAATCTGTTGATACTAAATGGTGTTTGTAGAACTTTTGTTTGCAAGAAATATCACATCAGAGGTCGTGCTGCTCCCTCGTGCCTACAACCGTATCGCAGCCGTGCTGATATTCATCACAACAGCACTCGCTCTCGTCTGATATCACTTGATTATAAATGGTGAATTTGATGCATTTAAAATAGCACTCATAAAACATTATATCACTTTTTTATTATCGTTTTTTTTCCACCTTGACAAACAGGAAATTTCATTTGATATATTTTTTTATTATTATTTATATTTGTAAAAAAAAATATTATACTTTTTCACCTCAAAAAATTATTTCCAGTTTGTATTTAAATGATTATTGTATTTATTTATGTATATAATAATATATTTATCATTTTTTCTTTACAATTATTATATTGGTTATAAATATATTTTATTTTTATTGTATTTTTCATATTGGTTTAACATATTTTTTTTCCATAATAAATTAATTTTAACTACAAATCTTATTTTTTACTTTTTTTGTGCTCTAAATTCATATAAAGTTATTTTTGTTTACTTGTTTTAATGTATATAATGACTTATTAATGCACCATAACATACAGTACAGTATTCACAGCTCATTATAATACTATATAAACTGTACATTGCCTTCACAGAAAGTGCCACTAGGTTCTTATCTAAGTTTTCCACACTGTATATATTTTTAAAAATAAAAAAAACACATTATATTTTTTGCTCTTTGCAAATTTTTGAAGTTTAAATATGTATGCTAGTCTTCAGAAACAATTCTAAACTTGGCGGAAATTAGAGTAAACTAAGACAAAACGTCTCTCGATTACTCTACGGCGGTTTTGTAGGCAGTCCAAAAAACAAAACAAAAAACATGATTGTAAAACACACATACAAGAAAAGCAGGGAGTGTGATCACTTCAGTGAGAATTGAGGATGAGAACTGAACTGTTCGTTTTCACAGTGCACTAAGAGAACTCTGAATACTCTGACGAAGTCGTCACCTTCACGCCGCCGCAGATCTGTGCAGGTGCTGGACGTTCCGTCACCCGTGTGAACTGTACGTGTGATGGATCCTCTGACTTTTATACGCTTTGCTTGGTCTGGCCTGTGACAGATACGTGCTCTGAGATCTTCTCAGGTTTACCCACCTGGTTATCGTATGCTGTAGCTAAGACAAAAAACAGAGAGAGTCAGAAAGATTCAAGAGACTCAACAGGAAAGATTTTTTCTCTCTCCTTTAGACTCATCATGGCGTTCTTTGACTCACCCCGTCACTCATCTCTCGCCACAGGTGTGTTGTAGCTCTGGAAGAGCGGCTGGACGAAGAGGCCGAGCGTTCCAACCAGACACACCAGGATGAAAACCCAGAGAAACAAACGGTCGATTACCATGGCGACGTACTTCCAGTCCTCGATGACCTGAAAATTCATACAAGTTTTCAGGGTGTGGCTAGATGGTGGCTATCATATTGAACCTTGTTGCTAGGGTGTTTACTATGCGGTTGCTCTGCTAATCATAATTCATTTGGCTTCTAGAATGTTGCGACGTGGTCAATTGCCTAACCCAGTTGGTTGCTGGGGTGTTGCTTCTGTAGGGGTTTGAAGTCATGTTCAGATTGTTTTATAGGTTGTTGCTGAGTGATTAATATTATATTCCTGTTGGTTGCTAGGAGGTTGCTCTGTTAACCCATTTGGCTGCTAGGTGATTGCGATCATATTCTAATTGGTTGCTAGGGTGTTGATAGATGGCTGGTATTATATTTCACCTCGTTTGCTAGGGTGGTGCTACTGTAGGTGGTTGCTATCATGTTCCAGTTTGTTGCCACATGTTGCTTGGTGGGAACATTACTAAACAATTTGGTTGCTAGGGTGTTGCTAAGTGGACACCAGATGGGCTAAACCATTTGGTTGCTAAGTTGTTGACAGGTGGTTGCTCTGCTAATCCATTCTATTGCTAAAGGCTTGCTGTCATGTTTCAGGACGGTTGCTAGGGTGTTGCTATGTGGTTGAAATTGTGTTTCTTTCGGTTGCTAGGGTATTGCTATGTGGTTGCTATCATATTTCATTTGACTGCTAGGTTGTTGCTAGGTGATTAATATATTCCTGTTGGTTGCTAGGGTATTGCTACTTGGTTGCTGTCATATTTTAGTTCGTTGCTAGAGTGTGGCTAGGTGGTTGCTGTCATATTTCATTTGGCTGCTAGATGTTTTGCTAGGTGGTAAATTTGCTAACTAAGTTAGTTTCTATTGTGTTGCTAGGTGATTGCTATCATATTCAAATTGATTGCTAGGTGATTGATAATATATCCCTAATGGTTGCTAGGCTGTTGCTAATGGTCACTTTGCTAACCCAGTTGGTTGCTAGGGTTTTTCTAGGCAGTTGCCATCAAACTTAATTTGGCTGCTAAAGTTTTGCTAGGTTGTCACTTTGATAACTCACTTTGTTGTTACGGTGTGCCGGGTGGTTGCTGTCATATTTAAATTGTTTGCTAGGATGTTGCTAGGCGATTGATATTATATTTATGTTGGTTGCTAAAGTGTTGCTAGGGGGTTCCTCTGCTAACCCACTTGGTTCTTAGGGTGTTGACAGGTGGTTGGAGGCATATTTTGGTTTGTTGCTAGGGTGTTTCTAGGTGGTTGCTATCATATTTCATTTGGCTGCTAGAGTGTTTCTACTGTACATGGTCACTTTGGTTGTTAGGGTATGGGCATACAATCAATACAAAATAAATAATCAAAGAACAAATGCAAAAGCATTTGTTTCTTATTAACCAGTTGTTCAGGTCTTCCTCACCCCTTCATCATCATCCTCACTCTTCATATGTTCAGCGATGAAGCGTACACCCTCGATGGCCGCGTCCGCCTCGCCGTCACGTCTGACCCTGACCCTCTGCCCGAACTCGGAGCCCTCAGGCAGTTCGGCTGTCTTCCAGACCCCCAGAGCGAATGAGTCGCCAGAGAACGACTTGCTCCGGTGTTTCCTCCGAAACCTTTCACGCATGTTTGAGGGACCTGGTCGTCGCATAAGCAGGAAGACGGGGAGCTGGTGCAGGAAGACGCGCTGCACCCAGGCAGGCATGTGGTGGGTGGATGGCGAGCGGTGATGCACATTAAGCACACATACGCTGGTCACGATGGAGAAGGTCACCAGCACCATGGTAAACATCAGGTACTTGCCGATGAGCGGCACAGCCAGCGATGTAGGCGGGACGATCTTGGAGATCAGTAAGAGGAAGACGGTGAGGGCCAGCAGCACAGAGATGCACAGGGTCATCTTTTCGCCGCAGTCTGACGGCAAGTAGAAGACAAGAACAGCCAGAGAGGTGATGAGCACGCACGGGATGATGAGGTTGATGGTGTAGAATAGCGGCTTGCGCCGGATCACGAAGTCATACGTGACGTCCATGTAGGTGGCGTCATCTGGGTCTTCGTTCTTGCGCCCCGGCAAAGACACGATGTCCCACTCACCGCTGGGCGTGTAGTCGTCACGGCTGGCGAAGTCCGATGTCAGCACGAGGTCGATCTCGGTGCGGTCGTACGTCCACGAGCGGAACTTTAGCGTGCAGTTCTGCTGGTCGAAGGGAAAGTTGCGGACCTCGATGGCGCAGGCGCTCCTGTAGATGGCGGGAGGGAGCCAGAAGATGTCGCCCGTGTTGTCGACGATAGCATTGCTGTAGAACGAGACTTCATACACGCCGTCCGCGCTGGGGTGGACAGGAAGAGACAGGGCTAGTCAAGACTATAAGTAACGGTTTTATTTTCATTTTGAAGGATTTTACTCATTCCTCAATTTCTGATTCTTATATTTTTTATGTTACCTTCTTCAGCAGTTTTTAAATTTGTATGCCTTGATTAAGCCACTGCTAATCTGCCCTGGTTTTCCCTCTTTCACATAGACTTCCTCAATTAAAAACGAGCAATAGCTTATTTTAGTAAGGGATTACACGGACTGCTGAGTCTGTAAAGCGCCGTCGAGATGCCTCTTAATCAAATTAGCTCATGACTTAAACATCTGTTTCCGTCCTCCCCGTGCTGTCTTTACGAATATTGCCTTGTGAACTAAATGGGGAGTTGAGTTGCCATATAAAATTAATCGAAAGACCAAACATAATCTCTAATGAGACGGTGACCTAGATCTTGCGGCTCAGAACACCTGAGTCAGTTATTTGCTAAGTGCCATGATTTATCCCAAGTCAAGCACAAACATCATCAGGTTTATGCTTTTAAATGTTCCATTTAGAGCATTTTGTTACCTAGATTGGTAAATCAGACATCTAATTTCAATTTACAGGAAGCATAGTAATGAATTCATGTTATGAGAAACGAGGAATTGAATCAGTTCAGTCGGTTTAGTTTTTTAAACTAAACTCTATCAAGAGGAAACACTGAAACTTGTAACTTAGCGAGTGGCTTTGGCCTTATGGCGTTAGCGTACTTGTTGTAGAGCACGATGTCGGGGAGCCAGATGTGGTGAGAGGGGATTCTGAGTTTTTGGATGCCGTCGTAGTTGTCCGGGTCCCAGGTGAGTCTGTAGTCGTTCCATTCCTGCAGATTGCCACAAAAACATGTGCATACTTGGGTGGTTTTGTTTACATTGGGTCTAACATGCACTCCAAGAAGACATTGTCTTCATCGCAAATGTTTGAATGGGATCACTTAAACGCTTGGGAAAGTTGCATCATGAAAAAAGTTATATGTTGTTACTGAGAACCACTACGATCAAATAATTTAATTTAATTAAAAGAGGGGAGTACTAACTTTTACTTTTACTGTAAGAGTATTTCCACATGTGATGGGCAGTAATGATTTCAATTATATCAATAGTGCGATATAAATACTAATTATGATGAGTATAAACATAGCATGCTACTTGGCAGACGTAATACAGGACATTAGGTACAATGTTTGGTTCAGTGTGTATGTGTGTGTGTATCTCTTTGTGTGTGTCAGTCCAGTCCCTGGATGTTGTGGGGGGTCTGAAGGTTTGTGGAAAGAAACGATTATGGTATATGGCATCTAACGCTCAAGGTCCATCAGCGGGAAGCAGTAACTAGACACTACTACAGATGTCTTGCACCTTTCCATGTTGATGTAACCTCAGACACAGCACTCTCTAGACTCACGGCTGTAGTTGGACGTCGGCCAGTTTAATATCTTGGGAGCAGACATTAGAGAACAGGACGGATGGAAGAGTCGGCGGGTTAGGGATTGTTTTTAGCCTAGCACCCCCTTGCGACGCCTCTTCCCCCATCCACTGGTGTCAGATGGCTGGAGGCAAGAAGTCAGGCTGGAATTAGCACCATTTAGCATTCGGAGTGGCTGCTGTGTGTTAATACCATCCGTGGTCTTAAAAAATGATTTACTAGGGAGCATAAAGGTTGGACTTTGGAGAGATGGAAAAAAGGTCACATGGTCTGATGAGTCCAGACTGAGTCTATTCCAGAGTGATGGGCGTGTCAGGGTAAGAACATATCAGGCATAGTGTCCACTGTACAAGCCTCTGGAGACAGTGTTATGATCTGGGGTTGCTTCAGTTGCTCAGGTCTAGACTCAGCAACGTTATGGGGCAATAAAATGAAGTCAGCTGACCACCTGAATGTACTGAATCACCAGAGTATCACATCTATGGAGTTTTTCTCCATGTCTGAGAATGATGTGGTATGCTTCGCAACATAAGCCCTTCCTTTCCTAATCCATTCTCTTTTCTTCTAATCATTATGAGAGAAAGTTCTCGCCAGGCTCTTTAAGAAGTCTCTTAGTTAACTCTAATCTGGTCTTGAGTCTTCCCAACAGTGCATGTCTGTATTTACGTCCACGAAGGATTGATTGACGTCTCTTGATTGTAGACTTCAAATATGACTTCATGTCTACCTCCCTACCTTCTCCAGACTGCAGGAACAGTCATATTCCAGATATAATAACAATATTTAAACATTAAATTCTTCCTGTATGCATGGTAAAGAGCTGGAGGTAACCTGACCTGTGTGAGCCACACGTTAGTCGTCATGATCTGTTCCCTCTCGTTCTGCAGTGAAACACAATAAAGAAAGTGTTATACAGTAGTTTACCCTCATGTGCTCTTGTATATGTGTGTGAGAGTGAAGCACCCACCACGCTGATCAGCTGAGCCAGGGACACTTTGATGCCGATGGTGACCTGCTGACTCTTATTGATGGCCGGTCTGATTAGCTTATTGTAGCGATCTGAGCCAAGGAGGAAATCCACCAACCTCTCCTCAGCATCAGCCGACAGGGAACCTAACACGCAACAGATGCATAGACCCATTATAATCATAGTTTGAATCATTATGAACTTTGACCATTACAATAAGCTGAAACCTGAAAGTGCGAGGAAGAAGAAAACAAAAGCACAAGCTGTGATCTCATATATCATACATCATATATCAAAATATCTCATAACCCAACCATTTGAATGGAGTTTTCCTGAATATAATTTATAATTTCCTGAATATAATTAAAGCAAAAGTCAACAAAAGTCTGGACAGACTGTACCATGGAGCATTAAACCCATTATAAAAAAAATATGGCAGAGCTAAAGCGGGTAAAGAGGGCATTAGCCCAGGAATCAGCTAAAAGTGAGGAGGATTAGTGATGCCCATCTGGTAGTGTTTTTGGTACACACACATCCCCGTGCCAGCGTTTATTAGAAGGACATCAAGCAGATACAGTACAGCATAAGTGAAAAGCAGCTGAGGTCAGGTTACTGACTTGGCCCTATAAAAACATTACATTTCTTTGCCTTTGTCTGCTTTCGTTATCCATCAGTCCTGTTAAGCGCTGTCCTTTCAGCAGGAAGTGGAGCTGTAGACACTTCAGGATTCATACTGCTACTCGCATCATGAACACACACCAGTCAGGCGGTTCATAAGCCCTTCCTTTCCCAATCCATTCTCTTTTCTTCCAATCATTATGAGAGAAAGTTCTCGCCAGGCTTTTTAACAAGTCTCTTAGTTAACTCGAATCTGGTCTTGAGTCTTTCCAACAGTGCATGTCTTGATGTAAACCCTCTGTATTTATGTCACTTGATTGCAGACTTCAAATATGACTTCATGCCTACCTCCCTACCTCCTCCAGACCGCTCTTGACTTGCCCAGATGCTCCTTCATCAAGGATAGAATTCTGTGATTATCCTCTTTGGAGAGGGAAATGTACCAATTTTGTTGATTTGCACACCTTTAATGTTCTCTCTATAGGTCTGTTTTGCTTTTTGTTTTGTTTTTTCCAGCCTAATGATGGTCTCCATCACATTCATCTCCACCTCTTTGGACCAAATGTCAAGAGTTTCCATGAACAACAAATTCACTTGATGCAAATTCAAAACTTCTGATACAAATCAGTTCCAGACTTTTTATCCCCTTAATCTACCATGAAATAACTAAGAAACTGGCCATCAAAGTGTTTATAAGTTGTTCAATTACTTTAGAGTGTGTCAAAATGGGGACAGGTAAAAATTTAAGCTGAAGGTCTACGTTTTAATCACATGATTGCCTTTGAAAACTGTGTCCATTTCCAGGTACTTGTGGACCTGACGTGTTGATGGCTTCATATCAGATTAGAATAAGGACTCAATAGACAATATAGCAACGCTAATAGGACAAGCAACATCTCAGTATACCAACAATCACAGAGAAAGGACTCTTTTCCCCTGCAGCACCTCCATATGTGATCTAAAAAAGCGCTGTATGCCTGCTCGCCAGCTGCAGAAAAATAGACCAAAGTATAGAAAAACACTCCAGCAGGGCTTTTCTCACGTATCTGTGATTACTTTATCTTTTCCTGCCATGTGCAGAATTATTAAATCATCGGGTTACAAACCGTCTGCAGAAAACCCGGTTTTTCATTTCATGTTCTCCCTTTTTTTTTCTTCTTCTTTTTTTTAAACCTTCCAATCAGTGTGGGTTTTAATCCCCCCTTACCCCATTTGACACACGAATCTCAAAGTGTTAGATGGCCAGAATCAGGGCTGAAGCCTTCCTCCGTTAAAGTACAATCCTTTCTTTGATGTTGCTTTAACTTTTTACAAAAACTAGGGCACAGACCTGATCAACGAGCAGCACTTCAACAACAAGCGGTCTTCAGTACAGAGCAGGACTTTTGAAAAGAACAACAGAACACCAGAACACGGTTCTGAGAGTAAAAACACCCTTTATTTCTCTATATAATCCCCTGCTACACTAATGCACTTATCCCAGTGTTTCACTAGTGCTTGGACACCATCAAGGTAGAAAGTTTTCTGATCAAATTTCTTGCTTCACGTCTGAAACGCCGGCCTCCCAGGAACTCCTTTAATGCCCCAAACATGTGGAAATGTCTTGGAGCGAGGTCAGGACTGTAAGGAGGACATGGCGATAACTCCCAGA
This sequence comes from Clarias platycephalus, assembly GCA_030068275.1. Classification (NCBI taxonomy): domain Eukaryota; kingdom Metazoa; phylum Chordata; class Actinopteri; order Siluriformes; family Clariidae; genus Clarias; species Clarias platycephalus. Next base: position 3,017,726 of record JAQQZT010000013.1, on the reverse strand, counting down.
CGAGTTTGTGTAATGTGCAAGTAGCGTTGGTGAATGAGACAGGTGCGTCTCTTTATTTTGCAAATTGGCATCAATTTTCAAGGATCAGACGAAAATTTGTTCATGGAAAATTTGACTTAAACGCCCTTCATACTATCACGAAATTCAATGTTCAGCACATTTTCATGAAGCTGAATGGTTCTGTTTTTTTTTAAGTGTCACTTTATTGATGATACTTTTTACTAAATTTTTAGAGGTTTACAGCCGACTACTTGATTAAGGTATATTGTCTATATTTATACTGATTGTATATTGTCTGATACCTATAGACAATAGTATCAGGACCACTGGCAGTTACATCACCATGCAGTTAAACATATTAACTACACCATATGGAAAAAAATGTTCCCCAATGTTGACTTCTTGTTAGAATCGCTCCAATAAAAACTTTCAAGAGAGGATATAGATGTGGTTGCGCCGTACTTGATCATTACATGATTATATTTAGGGATAAATAACTAGGCACGGCTCTGGGCACTCGCAAATTAAGTTATCACTCGTCCACTTCTGAGTTTGATGTTACAAAATCTCCCTCTTGCTCGCTTTCTCGATCCTCAAACCATTATCATGCTCCGATTTAACTTATAATCTGATCTGGACTATGGTCGAGCAAAAGGGAAAGAAAGAGAGAGAGAGAGAGAGAGAGAGAGAGAGAGAGGAGGCTACTTTTTTCCACGATCGACACTGCACCAGAGTTGGAGCCATCCTTTTTAAATCCATGTGAAGTACAAAAAGCTGCTGACCAGCAGGAAAAACCAATATTTCACCTGCTGAGGGTTCGGAGAGATAGAAAGTGAGAGAGTGAGAGAAATACCTTTCTAGCGCACGTAATATGCTTAATAATTAAAGAATGCACACTGCTTGTGACAAACACGAACACTGACAGCACTGCACCTTAAAAAAAGCAGACATATGAATTAAACACAAAACAAAATCGATAGTACATGGATGGACGCACAGTTATTTACCCCTCACGCCATCCCCATCCCATCACTTCCCCTATACCATCCTGGTTACGGTATGTAATCGCGCATAGTGTACTGATCCTAGAGTCTAAAAAGATCAAGAGAACTGCTGATGTATCAGAATTGTAGTAGCTCCTTTACTGGCACCTTTAGTACCTGGCCCTTCAGAGCATCACGTATCATGTGTTGAAGCACTGATTGGCCTTTGCTGTTGTTTCATTTGTTCTCACCTTGTAACCCGAGTGTTTTAAACATGTACATCTCTTCATCTCAGACGGATTAACTGCTCTTTCCAGGCTACTCCCGCTTAACAACTAACGACCTAACGATCGAGATCATCATAAATCAATTGAGGACGAAATGTCAGCTAATGAGTTAATAGAGTCAATGAAGGTCCTGGATCCCAAAGAATTAGCACTAATTCAATGTGCAATAGGTGTATGTGGAAAGTGGTTGGGGCATAGTATGTACATCAGGGTTAAATCACATGCAAATTAGGGGGAGGAAACAATACGGAAGCTTATGCATGCACACACACAGCAAGTCCCCTACATAAGAACATTTCAGTTACGAACATGAGTTTGCACATGTTCAATCATGGTTTGATCATATGTCCGACGAGCAGCGTGCATCCTCTTCCTCTCTCTCCTCCTTTCACCATCCACTTTCCTTGCCTGTTCGTTTGATTCCAGCCTCTGTATGCTAGCTGTTGTACTGTACTGTACTCTACTGTACTTTTTAAGGTATTATAAGATTAGAATGTTTTCTTTATTTTTGTATTTGCTTTTTTATTTGTGTCAAAAGTTATATAAATCTATTACAGTACTGTACTGTAATATACTGTGTATAGCCAACTGTGTAAGTATTCAAGTACCTAGATAGCCTAGATAGTCTAGATAGTTTGTTGGACTTACAAACAAACTGAACTTACGAACGAGCTCCCAGAACGCAACTCATTCGTATGTTGACTTACAATAGTAGGTTTGTGTAGTAAAAATTCCAAAAAATTAAACTTTCTGTTGCATCCCAAACAAGCACTGAATGTTTCTAAAGCATAAGTAACTAGCTACTTTATTCTCAACTGCTCTGGGCACTCATCTTAAACAAACTAGCTTGTGTTAAAAATCCCATACAGTAGCAATTTTCACCACAGTCAGCACATGCTCCAATTCTTTCTAATGCATAGTTAGCTAGCTGTCTAGTTCATTAGCAACTGTTCCAGGCACTCATCTTAAACAAACTAGCTAGTTAACTAGCCAAGATTGGAAAATGGAGCTAGTTTTTTTGTAAAAAATTAAATTAAATTAAATTTAAAAAGTTCAAAAATAACATTTAGAAATATCCAGGCAAAACCATAACAAAGGTTTAAGTCACTAACTTAAAAAGGAAAATAAAAGATTGTGAAGATTGTGGAAAACTTAGCTAGCTACTGTATATACAGAAAAATACAGATTTACATAAAGGTAGTAGCGTGTGTGCTTTGTCACAAAGCCTGTTTGTCACAACCTGCTCATGCTCTGATTGCTCTTGCTAGCTAAGTCAATTGGAAAATGCTCCAGGCGTTCAGCTTAAACAAACTAGCTAACTAGCCAAGCTTTGGGAAAATGTAGCTAGCTGTTTAGTAGCTATGTTTTCATCAATATTTTATTGATTGCAGCTTGTAAACAATGTTTAAAATGGATTTAAAAAAAACATTCCGAGAGAAAGTGAACAATGGCTGTAAATCCAGCTTACAATTACTGCAGTGGGTAAAAAATTTATAAATAAAAAATAAAAAATAGAAAAAGACAATAAAAAAGGTCATCCACCAGAAACGTGAGCTAGCTATGATAGATAGATAGATAGATAGATAGATAGATAGGAGGTGTGTTAAAAATCGCAAAAAAAAAAAAAAAATTCGCCTCAGTTAGCACATGCTCTTATTATTTCTATCCCATAGTTAGCTACCTAGCTAGTTCAGTAGTAACTGTTTCAGGTACTCATCTTAAACAAACTAGCTAGCTAGCCAAGCTTGGGAAAATGCACATAGCTTTTTTAAATATAAATTTCAGACAATTTGCAAACAAGTATCTTCTTCTTCTTTTTTTTTTTTAAAGGGAACAAGAGTGAGAATTCTAGCAATCACTGCAGTTTCTCTAAATAATAAATTTTAAAAATTGTGAAAAAGTATCTCCTGTAGAAAACTGAGCTCGATCTCCTGTAGAACAAACTAGCTAGCTAGCCAAGCTTGAAAAATGCTGATAGATTTTTTTTTATTATTCAATTTCAGGATGTAAATTAATGAGGTTTTGAAAAGTCCAGCAAGAAAAGGAACAAGGGAGGCAAATCCCACTTTTAATCAAGTGGGATCAGTGTTGCTAAATAATAATAATAATAATAATAATAATAATAATAATAAAGAACGTTCAGAAGTTCCTCCTCTGGAAAACCAAGCTAGCGGCTCTATTGATGTAAGTAAATAAATTTTCATCACAACCTGCACTTATAATAATAAAATAAAACAATAAATAGTAAAAGGAAAGGAATCCAGAAAGGTTGATATGACTGACAGAATGATTAGAAATATTAAAGATAGCGTTGTGAACTAAATGCTAATTGCTAATTTGTGTAAACGACTCCATCCCGTCACCTCAGTTAGCTCAGCGTACTTACTGCGAGCCTGAAGGAAAAGCAGAAAAAGTCCCAACGGCCAGTTTGCTGCCATCATCCCATCCGGTTCCTCTGCTTTATTTTTTTCCTTTACCCTTCCTTTTACCACAGATTTTAAAAAAAGAAAGGAGAAAACACTCTACCGCTAAGTGAAGTGAGCGTTAAGCGGTTTGAGAAGAGAAAGCCGAGCGCACTCTGTGTGCCCGCGAGAAAAAAAAAGAAAAGAAAAAATCCGCGGGAAATTACTGGCGCGTGCTCTGCTTTCGCTCTCACTCCATCCAACCACTGACAGATGATTCCCTTTAAAAAAAAAAAAGAAAGAATATTAGCAAGAAACATATTTTTCCTATAGATAATCTTTTTTCGAAAGCACAAAAAATGTATTTGTTAATGTTTATACATAATTATCATCTAATCTGGAAATGATGAAGGATGAATTATGATGAACTAATGAAAGTACACGTCGTTGACAAGAAGAGAGTTTGTAGAAATAGTTAACAAGTTAAAGCTAAAAATAATCTGCTGATCTTTAATGTAATCTGTGATATTATTATTATTATTATTATTATTATTATTATGATTTGAGGTTGAAGTTCACGTTCATGTCTGTGTGTCTTTCTGTACAGCAGAACTCTCTGTCTAACTTATTAATACAAAGAAAT
>JAQQZT010000013.1:2960994-2971821 GCA_030068275.1 Clarias platycephalus | reverse complement strand
GCGATTAATTTCGATTAATTAATTACAAAGCCTCTAATTAATTAGATAATTTTTTTAAATCGAGTCCCGGCCCTAATATATATATATATTGAATTGTCCTACCACGTTCGTACAAAATAAGAATAAATACATTGGTCCCCACGGGTCCCTAGTTGGACTACAGAGGTTCCTACATGAAGATGGACTTATTGAATAATATTTATTATATGTTTAACATGTGGACAGTTTGAACTGTGATGGCTGTGTATATTTCATTGTATTTGAATGGAGTTTTTAGCGCCAGCAGTCCGAGGTGAGGGCGAGGAAAAGACCTGAACTGAGAGCCCGGTGAGACAGAGCGAACACGTTCATGTACAGTCCAGTAGTGTAGCTACAAATGACCACTGTACTGTACATGAATGTGTTCGCTCTGTCTCACCGGGCTCTCAGTTCAGGTCTTTTCCTCGCCCTCACCTCGGATTGCTGCAGACATGTTTGCTCTAATTGTGTTTTATCTCGTAGTGGAGCTTCATATTACTGCTGTTTATTATCGCCGGGGTTTTAAACTTCCTGCAGGAAGAATAAACATGTATCGATCTGTTCATTTATCTCTGAAGGTTCAGTCGTCAGGTTCAGGCTCGACTTTCCTTCTCTTGGAGTCATTTCCGTGCTCTGTGTCGCGCTTCTGTTTTCCGCACACACTCTGTGTGTACACGGTAAACTATCGCGCGTAAAGCCACCACGCTCACCTAAAGTCACTATAGTCGGGTAAAAAGTTTGTCTGAGAGTTTGTCTTATTTGTTACTGGTAATACGTATGTATTATGTTTGTTCTACAGCTTATTCACTTTAAGGGTTCTGAAATAGAAAAAAACCCCACATTCATGTTGCACTTTAATCATCATGTTTTCAGTCCAAGACTTTCGATGATCTTCAAGATCAAAAGGTTTAAATGTTTTCACACTAGACCTGAGCTCGCACCAGGGCAAAATGGGGGAGGCGTGGCTAAGTGGGCGGAGCTGTACGCAAGCGTAACCATGATTGTGTACAGACATACGGTACGGTCACGTGACTATTCTGTACTCTGTGGAGGGAACAATATGAAAGCCGTGCTGTGAGAGAGAGAGAGAGAGAGAGAGAGAGAGAGAGAGAGAGAGAGAAGGGAAAAAAAGGAGAGTGATAAAGAGGAAGAGCGAGCCAGCCCGGTCTGAACTCCAGCCAAGCTAAATCTGAACGACTTGGCACGTCAGACCCTTGGCTCGAGTACGAAGAGCGGGAGAAAACAAAAAAAGAAAAGAGGCTGAAGTGCTATGCCAAGAATTCAAAGACATATACGGTGTTCCCCGCTCTCTCCCTCTCTCTCTCTCTCTCTCTCTCTCTCTCTCTCTCTCTCTCGTCATGCTGAGTGTGACTTTGAGGAATAAACACACCTCCGCACTGTACACACACAAGTCTGCTTTTGATTAAAGCCACACTCCACATCGCTGCTTTATAATCACTACCACCGGCTTAGAAAATCTAATAAACGCACACTTTCATGCATTAAAGGTGCAATAAGCGTTTTTATTTCCCCCTCCGACTCCGGAAACGACAGTAGCACGGCTTTCGTAGGAGCTTAAAGAAAACTTCTACATACTGTATTTAGAAAGCTGGCAGACGTTTTCTTCCGATAGAATGCTTGTTTGAAAACAGAAAGTCACAGACGGACGGACGGACGGACGAGTAAAAACGTAATAAATAATTCCACATAGCGGGTCAGAGCACGAGATCTGAGACAAAGACACGGTTTTAAACCCGGGACGGTTCCGGTTTCACGGCGGTGCCGTGCCAAAGCCTTCTCAGCTTCACAAACATTGTAACAGAACACACACACACACACGCTACACACCCTCTCACGGGTCTTATATAAATATATAATGTACACACGAAAGGTGTTACCGTCACCAACCTGACACATGTTGCATAACATAGCAAACACACACACACACACACACACTTCCGCACACACTCACGCGCACACACACTTAGCCTAGAGATAAATTTCAAATAGAATCAATGGAGAGAAAGGTTTATTATTTCAGGTGTAATAAATTGTAGCGCAAAATGTGGTCAATAGGGGGCGTGTCCTAAGTTAACTCTTAGCTAAAACATCAAAAGAACAACTGAATCCTTACTTATTTTCTTCCCCGGTGATTAGTTCTGTATCTAGTGAGAATATCCGGGTGTTGCGCAATATGAGAGTGCTGTTCGAGTCAAAGTGGGACTCAGTACAGAAAAGAACTCCCTTTATTTCTCTACATAATCTCCTGCTACACTAATGCACTTATCCCAGTGTTTCACTAGAGTTTGGTCACCATCAAGGTACAATGTTTTCTCAGTACATTTCTCAGGAGCCATGATCTTCAGGCTTCAGGTCTGAAACGCCGGCCTCCCAGGAACTCCTTTAAAGTTCCAGAAAGTCCCAGTTTGACTTGAACACTCCTAGTAATGTAAGTTACTGTCATAATTATCACTTTTCACATGTTTATTATATTAAACAGTAAATCAAGAATCAAGAATTTTTATTTATCACAGTTCATGGTTGTACAAGTACATCAGTATTGAAATGTAATTGCAACAAACTCCAGACTGTGCAGATAAAAAAAACAACAACAACTACAGAATAAATATGTATGTATGTACAAAATAAAAATAAGACTAAGAGACTATGATATAAATTATATACAGTACAATATAACATAAATATGAATTATATAGAATTATGTTGTAAAAGTGTGAATTTGCGCATTATTGTCTTGCCCATGACATGGTTTCTACATTTCACTTCAATTCTTCTCTATTTTATTATATTTTTTTATATATTTATTTTTATTTTCATTCAAAAAAAAATATTTTATTATTTGTACATAACGTAAATTTAAAAAAAATTCTGTATTTTTTCTATATTTCTAATTTGTAAAAAGAAAAGTTCTTATTTCATACTTTACATTGTTATTGAAAACTCTACTTTAAATAATATATAATTTTATATTATATTTTCTATATTTTTATTAAATTTTTTTATTATTTTATTATTTGTACATAATGTAAATTAAACATTCTATAAAAGTTTTTTTTATGTTGTTCTATATTTCTAATTTGTAAAAACTCAATTTTTCTCATTTTTTAATCATTTTTAGGTGATCAGCGGTTGTATTATCATTTCACTTCACATCGTACTGGGTAAGACTGCGTGTGTGACTAATAAAATTTTTATTCCACTGTTGAATTTGAAATATTGTGAAAACCGATCAACTGTCACAGACCTGTACGGTGTCACTACACGAGGCTGAGGAACTGGATACAATGTGGTCAATGTGGATACATTTGAAACAAAAACAAAAAAAATCTCATCTCACTGCTGCTGATTGTGCTGAAATGATCATCACTCAGATGACTTTTGAACACAGCAGGAGAATAAATTACAGAAACTAGAAACAGTTGAAATAATATGATTAGCACATGTCTACTGTAGATACACTTCTTCTAAAATGTACACACTGCACCTTTAAAGAGAACAACAGCATGTGTCTGCTCGCTCACTCTCACACACACACACACATTTTCAAAAAAACGTGGCTTCACAAAGACCCTCTCTAAAGCCTCCGTCTGGTGATGTCTTTTGTGTGTGTGTGTGTGTGTGTGTGTGTGTGTGTGTGTGTGTGTGTGTGTGTGTGTGTGTGTGTGGTAGTTTTGGGTTTCCTGTCCGACTCTCCCACACGGGATCTGTGTAATCTGTTGGAGGAGTGAGGATGAGCAAAAATGGGGAAAAAAGATGTTGGGGAATAAAAAAAAAAAAAAAAACCCAAAAGGAACAGATGAAATGACCTCATGTCTTGTCGATTCCTTTTCTCTCTATCATGTCTTTTATTCTGTCTTGTCTGTTTCTCTCCAACCCCTTTATGACAGAACCCTGACACGAAGTTTCGTAGTTCTTCCAGTCACACTGAGTATCGTGCAGTTACCGGAAACTAATCAACGACCACAGACGCTAAAAAAGTGCAAAATTAAAAACAACAATCTCGGAGTGTCTTCACACCTTTCTCAACATGGTCTCTGATTTCTAACCGCAGGCCTTACGTCCTCTGAACCAGACTTTCGCTTCTTCATTTCTTATCACGCCCCCCCACCCCCGTGTGCGTCACCACGACTTGTTTTTGTTTAAATATTGTTTTTCTTTTTAAAATGCGCTGCATTGCGTTGCGTGCGTGCGTGTGTTCTAAAATTGCTTCCTGTCAGCCAGCACCTCTTGCCACATCCTTTCAATGCGTCTAGGAGCGTGAGCACATTTCCTGGGTCTCGTCTAGAGCCTGTCGTACCCTAGACACTGCGGCCATGGTGAGCTACTGCCCCATCTGCGGGAAGCCCGTCTACTTCGGTGAGTCCGTCAGCTTTCGCCCTGTTCTTTATCCACTTTGGTGACTTCCTGTTTTAGCTAATTTTTTTTTCGTTTCCTGTTTTTTTGGGGGGCAGAGGGAGGGTTTATTGGTTTGACTTGTTTATGCGGTATAATCACTTTTGCACAAGTTTCCAAAAGTCATCCTGGTTGTACGATAACCCGGCATGCAACCAAAGAACCATCACCTATGAAGGCTGGGTGCATGGCCTTACGCTAGCTCTCTTTCTTAGCCTTGATTTCGAGCATGTGATGGATCTGCTGAGCGAAAGCCCTTCTTCCTTTGAAGTCCTGCTTCAAATATAAACTCGTTCGGGCGGCCAAATGCGACTGACAGCTTAGAGATGACTTCATGGTGAAGCCTGAGAACTTTCCACGTCGCCGTTCGGCAGTACTGATTTTCAAAGACGGGACAAAAAGCTTTTCATTATTGCATGCAGAGTATATATGCATCAGAGAGAGAGAGAGAGAGAGAGAGAGAGAGAGAGAACTGTATGTAAATGCTCTCAGACTCTCCATGAGTCAGCCAGTACAGGAAGTGAGCAGTGAGCTGGAGGTTCGAGGTTGTGGCAGGAAGTGGATTTGGCTTGAGACAGCATTTGAGAGAGAGAGAGAGAGATTGTTTAATCTGGCAGCTGCAAGTCTAAAAGTCATGGCTGCTTTAAGAACGGCCGCTCTCCAAAGCCAAGCTCTGCTAGAAAAGATCTGGAAACACGCTCTCGACCCGGAGCCAGGGATGACTGGAACAACAGTTTCTGGCCCGGTCCTGTAATCGGGCCCTGTGTACGAGAGCGAAGCCAGCAGGCAGCACAGGACATGTTGATTCTGCATGAGAACGGAAAGAAGGCCAAAAGACCAAGGCCAAAAATGGACATGAAACTCATCCAAGATGGAAGGAAACTGGGAATTTTGGACAGATCCAAATTCAGAGATCTCACACACTTATTTTTATTTATTTATTACAACAACTATTTCGTTTGACTGTATGGGACGGAAACCCAACAACAAAGACTTCTGGACAACAACTGGACAGTCCTACCTAGAACCTTCAAGGGGTTTCCCCAAAACTTTAAGTGAAAAGGTTTCCTTTGGGCAAAAATCTCACGTAGACACCCAGAACCATGAACCATCCAGAAACTTTATATTGTACAGTCAGAAAATAACTTTTACGTAAAGAACATTCTAGATAGAAGCCCAAAAAACAAAGAAGTTCCTTTAACTTAGAATCATTAACCATCTAAAATTCCTCTGAGCCAAAGTTCTATACAGCTGACGTTTCCTTCAAGTGGACACCCAGGTCCATTAACCATTCTAAAAACAAACAAACATGTGGTTGGTGTAGCAGGTAGCGCTGATGACTCTGAGGTCCAGGGTTCAATCTCCAAGCTCCAGTTACTGCCTCAGGGGTTTCCTTCATGTTCTTTACTTTCTTCTGACCTTCCAAGTAGGTTGACTCGACAGGAATAGTGAGTTTAGATTGAATGAGTTCTAGATCCACCACAACCCTAACCAGGTCAACTGAAGAATGTATTCATCTATTCAATGTAAATGTCTGCGTGGTCACCAGACCTGGAGAAGTTGCTGATCGCTGATTAAGAAAACCAGGTGCTAGCGATGTACCTTTATTTCTTTCACCTCAGATGTCAGAATTATTTTCGCGTCAATGATGACTTGACCTGACCTTTTGATCTGTGACTTCTTCAGGCGAGAAAAAGAGGTCGCTGGGCCGAGATTATCACCCGCTGTGTCTGAAGTGCCACAAATGCAAAAGGCAGTTAACGCCTGGTCAACACGCAGAGGTAAAACACCCACCCTCATAATCTTTCCCTTATCTTGTCATAAAAGGAACGGAACATCAAAGGAAAAACAAATCGCTCTGAATTATCCCAAATCTCACCGCATAGAAACACACGCTAGCTTCTTTAGCTCTTCGTTAGAGCTAAACGTCTTCTTCAAAACACTCAGTGATGTCAGTGCTCGTGTGGTTTAGGAGCCTGTTAGCTATTAACAAGAACAAAGTTTTAACAAATCCTTTACTACAAAAATCAATGTAACGCTACCCTGTAGTAGGCTCCGCCTCCACAATTTTAATTAATTTTAACATTCATCCAAATGTTCCCTTGATCAATTGCTACAAGAAAAAAAAATCTAATGTGACTTATGTGTTTAAGGTATCGCTGCATAATAGGCTTTTACAGAAGTGTGTGTGTGTGTGTGTGTGTGTGTGTGTGTGTGTGTGTGTGTGTGTTTTCCAGCATGATGAGAAGCCCTACTGCACTAACTGCTATTTGAGAGATTTTGGGCCTAGAGGTAAGTATCTTCTGTGTGTATATATATATATATATATATACTCTATATACGACTTTTACCTTTTCCACTACTGATACTGACTTTCTATATCATCAGAATATCAGCAATCATCCAATATATATACAGAGTCAGCCAAAAGAATGTATATACATTTCAGGAAAGGGAAAAACTTGTATAAATCTTTTAATACTAAATGTATTACTATACAATATATATTGATATATGTCATAATATTATGATTATAATATGATATTATTATTAATATGATATTAAAATAATATACATCACACTACCTTTCTTTTCCTGAAATAAGTTTAAAAAATTTTTTGGCTGACTCTGTATATAACAGCTAATAAGCTTTAGAATTATTAAAAACTTGGCCGAGTACCTATCTCTGGTAACAGGAGGACTTTCTCCGGATATTATGCGATGAGGATTAGTGACGGATGAAATCAATCAAGTGCAACTGGAAATCAGATAATAATTTTCCCTGCACCGCATTTGTAAAGTCATTCTTGCTTATTTTATGTTAACATCTAGGTGGCGCTGTTGACTGAGTACTTACTAATGCTAGCAATGTGATTCTAAGCTGCTTGGGCACATCTTACTACACAGGGCACAGTGAAACTTTTATTTAATCTTAACAGACCAAACAACCAAGGGGTGCCAATACTTTAGTCTGACTGTCACTGTGTATATTGTAAATAAGGTTATATTTTATAAAGCTACTACAGATTTTTAAACATGCCATGCCACACTGCCAGATGGAAAGGTCTTTTGTTCTAGACTCAAAATTTTTTCTTCTTTTCTCTCTTTTTCTCTCACTCCTTCTTTTCCTCTGCAGGGACCAGAGCACCGATGCCTCGTGCCCGTAGCACTGCTACCTCCTAAGAGCTCTCTCAACCTGAGCCATGTTCCCAACTGCTACAGTCATGTTTGTATCTGCCAGAGCTCCAACTGCAAATGCTAGATCTCCATCTTCATCTAGTAGTTCTCCAAATCCAACCGGTAGAGCTCCACCTCAAACTAGCAGATCTCCATCTCCATCTAATAGTACTCCATGTCCAACCGGTAGAGCTCCACCTCAAACTAGCAGATCTCCATCTCCATCTAATAGTACTCCATGTCCAACCGGTAGAGCTCCACCTCCAACTGGCAGATCTCCGAATTCAGCTGGCAGATCTAAAACACCAACTAACAGTACTCTAAATCCAGCAAGTAAATCTCCACCTCCAGCTAGCAGATCTTCAATTAGTTCTCCATATCCAACTGGTAGATTTCTTTTTTAATCTAATAGAATTCCAAATCCAACTACTGTAGCAGATAGCTATCTCCATCTGTTAGTACTCCAAATCCCCCTGGTAGATCCACCTCCACTTAGCAGATGTTCATCACTGTCTAATAGTATTCTAAATCCAACTGGTAGATCTCCAATTCCACATAATAGCACTTCTAATCCAGCTGGCAGATCTCACTTTCTATCAAATTTTTACTCCAAATTGACTTGGTAGATCTATTAGTACTTCAAATCCAAATGGTAGATCTCAGTCTCCATGTCATAGTATTTCAAATACTATGAGATGGTAGACTCCACCTCCAACTGAGAGATTTTCATCTAAAAGTACTTAAAATCAAACTTTTTGATCTCTACCTCCAACTAGTGGATCTCCCTCTTCATCTAGTAGATACCCATCTACAACTGTTACAGTACATTCCAATCCCATCAGATACCTCTTTAACTGGTTGACTACATCTAAATAGTCTCCATCTTAAACAAACTAAATCTGCTAGAGCTACAATTTTCAGATCCATATCTATAACTCCTAAACCTAGACTTGAGCTTAAGCTTGAGCGTGATTTTCCATCTGGACGTTAGGCTTCAAATGGTCTATCTTCAACTGCTTCATCTTAATCTTCGCCTTGTTAGAGCTTTTATTAAATCTACTTTAAACTAGATCACCTTCTCCACTAGTTGCTGTTAGATTCCCTAGATCTGCTTGATCACTCTGAGTATCCGCTTGACCTAATTCAAATATGAGATCTTTAACACATACCTCCTTGTTGCCAAATGAATCCCATCTCAATTAGGAAGAGCTTCATATCCAGATGTTTCTCCATCTTTCAGAAACAACTGCCATAAATGATCTAATTTGATGATTAAATGCCCATCTTCATCGGATACAGCTATATCTACTAGATTTACATTTCAAACAACTTCAATCTACTGGATTCCCAAATACATCTAAGTTTCCACATTTGAGCACTAGTTCTCCATCTTTCAGGGCAAATATATAGCCAAAACTCCGACTGCTACAGTCTGATCTCCATTGGATCAAGAGGAACTATTTGTCCAGATCTCCATCTTCAACTGCTAGCTCTTCATTTTCCTTTTTTTTTTTTTTTTTACTGCAGTCTTTTCTTTCTCTAAACACCACCTCTCAGAGAAAGAAGATCAAGGCTCATGATGACTGCTTTGCAACAGGCCTCCCTCTACCCCAAATCCCCAGACTTGTTCCTCCTCCATGCGCACCCCCACCACTAGCGATTTTGTAAACCTTCGCTCCTGCAATGTTGGACGGTGTTCAAATGTGGCCACATGAAACTCCATGTACCGTGGTCCAGACGCTCCATCAGATGGTTTTCATTTGGCTCACGGAACATCAGTGCACGACTCGTTAAACGATTATTTCATAACACGCCGTGACCTTTACGCCCCGTCGCCGGTGTGTTTTATCTTCCGTGGGAATTTGGAGGAACTGTTTAATACAAAGCCATAGAAATTAAATAAAATGAAAAGGAATTAAATAAAAGTTAAAAGATGGACAATTATTAATTTGTGTTTTAACGTTGTAGTAATTTTTCAGGTTTTATTTTTAATATTTTGTGTATTTAGAGTATTTTTCTTAATTAAAAAAAAAAAAAACTGTCATTATGATTGTATTAAACAGTTGTAATGTGTGTGAGTGTGTGTTGTTTCATTTTGTTTTGCCGTATTAAACATAGAATTTTTAAGTGCATGCTGAGTAATTACTACCATGCTAAGAAAGCTAGCAAAACCAACCGTGAGCTAGTTTTGCCTTTCAGCTAATGTTAATGCTAATGTTTATGCTAGGTGATCATTCATACCTATGAGTTCTAGCGTTGCTAATTGGTCTGTTCACCAAGACGCTATCGCTTTGTCAGTTAACGATGCTAGTTTGCTTAAATTTTTGTCATGTTTTAGCTATATGTTTAGTGCGTGTGTGTGTTTTTAAACACTAGCTAGACTTTTGATAATTCTCTCACTAGCATATTTCTTAATCTTAAAATTAGCTACAAATTAGCAGTTGATTATTTTTCCCTCTAGAAGACAGTTGATGAGAGTTTTTATACTGTTAATAAATAAATAAAGTTTGACTTAAACAACACATACACATTCGAGGGGCATTCAAGTCAAACTGGGACTATGCGCATCATTCATTTTTTTTCGAGCAGTTTATCTATTACAGAATGACACTTATTACTTTTTGTCTCTTTATCATCGTGTACAAAATCCTCACACAAGCTGAATAGAAATTCTAAAGTGCATTAAGATGTAGATTAGCATGCTAGCAAATTCATCTATCCTACGCCGCCGAGGTATGAAGCGGTACGAAACGCCGGCGCTTGTAACATAATCATTTCTATCAGCGAGTGAATTATTACACAATCTAATATTTGATCTCTCCTGAGTGGGATCGTCGCGGGAGCTAACGTTAAACATATTCCGCGGGGTTAATTTGACGGGTTTAGCCACAAAGCAAATGTTGATAGATACAGTTAACGAGGTCGTGGTGTCATAAAAGGTACTCTGTATTCATATACACGCGCAGATGTCAAATAGAATTCGGCAATCTGGAGCTCACAACCTCTTACACACTCGTCAGCTGTAGAGGGAAAGTGTGTGTGCGTGTGTGTGTGTGTGTGTGTGTGTGTGAGGGAGAAAATGAGAGGGAGGGAGGGCAAGACTGAGAGAGTACTTTGGCAGGAGAGAATCTTCACAGTGCCAATCTGGTCTGCTGGAATGTGTGTGTGTGTGTGTGTGTGTGTGTGTGTGTGTGTGTGTGTGGGTGTGTGTGTGTGTGT
>JAQQZT010000013.1:2925184-2946944 GCA_030068275.1 Clarias platycephalus | reverse complement strand
CGCCCCCCCCCCCCCAGAAAAGAAGGTTTGAAGCAGGAGTGAATGAATGTGGAAAGTGTGTGCGAGAGAGAGAGGAATCATTACAGGGGTTGATGTGAGAGAGAGAGAGGAACGGCTAAAAGAAAAGAGGAGAAAGACTAGATGAGGACAGGGATACAAGGAGACATCCAGTGAAGGAAAATACACACGTGAGGACAATAGAACTAGAAGGAAGAAGGACAGGAGGGGAAAAAGAAACGAAGGACAAAAGAACAAACTGTAAAAGGAGGACAAAGAAAATTAGACAGAGAATGAAGGGAAGAGACAAAAAGTTGGATGAGGGAGAAGAAAAACATGAGGAAGGGAATAAAATCTGGGAGAGAGGAAGAAGGACAGAGAGGGAAACAAACACTAGATGAAGGGATGTAGAAGAGGAAAAAATGGGAGGAAGGAGATGGAGGAAGTGAAAGAAGAAAAGAAAGTGTAAGGAAGAGGAAGTAGGAAGGGTGGATGATCAGAGATAGAAAAGGAAAGAAGGAAGGCTGGAAGATAGGAGAGGGAGTGTGAGGATGGAGAAGAAAAGAAAGAGAGGGAAGAGGAATAAAGGAAGAGAGCCAGCGAATGAGAGGATGGGTATAAGATGGAATGCTGGGTAGTAAGAAAAGAAAAACAGAGGGAAAGAGAGGAAGGAAGGTAGAAGAGAAGAAGGAAATAAGAATGAAGGGAGGTAGGAAAGAAAGGAAAGAACAAGTGACATGAAGGAAGACGGGACAGAGTGGGAAGAAGGAGAGGAAGTGGGAGGTAGAAATGGTGGAAAGAAAGACGAAATATGAAGGAAGGATAAAGAGGGAAGAACAGAAACAAGGAAGGAAGAGAGATTAGAGAGAAAGTGGAAGATGGGGTAGAAAAGAGAGGAAGGAAAGAGAAAATGCATTTTAAAAAGAGGAGAAAACTGGTAGGCGGTAAAGGAAGGAAAGAGAGAGAGAGAATCATATAAATAAAGGGGAGGAAAAGCGCAGGGAGACGTATTAACACACAGGGAAGTAATGAGAGGAAACGAGAGAGTGAGAAATGGGCAAAAAGAAAGGAGTGGAAAGGCAATAAATGAAAGCAGGAAAGAGAGATGGAGTGAAAGATGAAGAAAGAAAAGACTGAGTTAATTCTGAGAGAAATTAAATGGATAAATGAGAAATTGATGCAAAGAGGATTTTTTTTTTTTTTTTTTTTTTGGAAAGAGTGGTGTAAGTGGAGGATGAGGAGAGGAACAGATGGATGAACCTGAACTGAGAGAGAGAGAGAGATAGAGAGAGAGAGAGGGATGAATAAAAACAGGAAGTTGAATAGAGATAAACAGGGAAAGAGGAAGGTTTATGGAGAGATGATGTGGAAGAAAAGCGTGTGTGTGACGAGTCTCTCGGTCCGCAGGTCTCGCTCGCTGGACGCGGCGGGATGCCCGGGAGACAGCGGGCAGAAGAGGAAAGCGGGGAAAGTCTTCGGCAGTCTGGAGCGCGGCCTGGACAAAGTCATCACCATGCTGACGCCCAACAAGAGGAAGGGGCTGAGGGACGGGCCGCGCCGGGTGAAGGTGTGGAGTCGCCTCCTCTCCTTCCTCTTTATTTTTAAAAGCTTTTATTCTGTCCATCTTTTAGTCTTTGTTTCTTTCTCCCTGCCTTCATTCTCTTAAAAATGTTCCCTTGTCTTCCTTCCATTCACTCTTCTCTCACTTATCTTCCTTCTGTCTCTGCTTTCACTTGTCCTTCCTTTCATCTGGTTTCTTGTTTCCTCTTTTCTTTTCCTTCACTCGTCTCTCCTCTTCTACATTAAGGTCTCTTCTTACTTCTGTTCCCGTCCACTTTTCCTGTATCCGGCTGTCCTGTTCCCCTTTTCCTTTCCAGTCATTCGTAACCCCTCCAGTATTTATTTTGTATTTTATTTCTTTCTTCCACTTTTTCTTCCTAGTAAATTCTGTATGCTGTAAAAGCAGTGTGATGTTTCAGAGCCTGTGTGTGTGTGTGTGTGTGTGTGTGATGATGTAGGCGCAGTACAACGTGACGATGACCAGCCAGAGTAACGCAGACCAGGTCCTCAATCAGATCCTGAAGGTTTTACCGGAGAAGAACGTGGACTACGTGCAGAAAGGGTGAGTCGCTAACAAGTGGTTAAAGAGGAGGAACACACTGTGGGGTCTGCGGTTATAGAGAAATAATCAACCGGTCAGTCGTCACTGCACTAAGCGTCTCTCTCTCTCTCTCTCTCTCTCTCAGGTACACGCTGAAGTGTCGCACGCGGTCGGACTTCGGGAAGGTGACGATGCAGTTCGAGCTGGAGGTGTGTCTCCTGCAGAAACCTGAGGTGGTGGGAATCCGGCGTCAGAGGCTCAAAGGGGACGCCTGGGTCTACAAGCACCTGGTGGAAGACATCCTGTCCACCTCGAAAGTCTGACCTCGTTTCCCGTCTCCAGCGAACGCCGTTACCGCATGTTCTGACGCGACACGAGTCCACTTTTCATCGCTCCTGTTTTTATGTAAATTGTTCTTTTGAAGGTCTGGAGTTGAAGAATAAAAACGGACGCCTTCCGTCCACAAATGACTTGCACACTCCCCCACCCCGAGCGTCACCCGGGGCAGTCTTAATAATCGAGTTTACGTTTTTTAAGTCTGAAAGCATTATTCTGCTAATCGTAACTGAATTGTGTTGAAACGTCTGTCCTGTCTGTTGTCCTGTAATGTTTATGTATCGTACGTGACTTCCACTATTTGTTTTTAATTTTATGTTTGTTTTTATGTCGATCTAGAGTCCAGTTTTAAAATAAGCAGTGTTGGTGTGTAGCAGAATAAAGCAGTTTACAAAATGTTGGCGGTTTATATTGAGGCGAGATGAACGCATGAAATGGTGAAGGCTGTAGGGATGCAGGAAACCTGGGTAATGACTGAGGCGGATCATTTACGTAGCTAGCATGCTGCGGGTTTAATTTTTTAGACGCACGACATAAAGGCAGAGCGAGTGAGATTAAATTAAGTGAAAATTAATTAATATTGGTAAAAAAAAAAATTCAGTTTAGAGATCAATTACTAAAAAAAATTTAATTAAGACTAAAATTTGATTAATGTTCTTTGAGTGTGGAAGCTAATTAATAACTGAACCTAAGGATTTAGATAGTTAGCATGTTACTGATTTGAAAAAAATGCTGAAATTGTCAGGAATGTCAACATTTTTCTGATGTAAATCATTAAGAAATTTGACATACTTTAATCACACCTAGCTAGATGATAACCAAAGCCTAGCGCTTTAGATAGCTAGCATGTTGCTGTTTAATCTTTAACCATGTGTGTTGCAGCCCTTTATATTATGCGCACAAGTATAAAAAAACAAAATAATGGTCAGTAAAGTTAATGTTTTTCTCAAATATGAAGGTAAGTTACTGTAATTACACATATGCCAGAAAATTGATTCTGAGCATAAAAGCTAGCTAGCGACTGGAGTTAATGTTTTAGACAGGTATCATATTACTGATTAGACTTTTATTCACAATGTCAACTTTTCTTCTCAGATACTGATGTAAATAATTAATAAATGATTGAATCAGTATAAAAGTTGACATACTGTAGTTATACTTAGCTGAATATCTAATCTCAGTGCCGAATATTAACACTTAGACACTGGAACCTAGCGAAAAAACCGAGGCAAACGATTTAGATCGCTAGCATATTCCTGCTAAAACATGTTTTAAAACAAGATAATTGTCACAAATTTCAAACTTTTCCTCACATTTTGTGGTAAGTTGTTAAATAATGATTAACTGAATTAATCATTTTAGTCAAGAGATAATTGGAAGGTGAGCAGTTAGCTATTATATGGCTAATAATTGAATTAGCTAGCATGTTGCTCAGTTATTAATATAAATAACTGGACACATACTAATTGTGAAAACGATTTTAGAAAATGGAGGATATGAAGGTGAGTTTTGTGTAATAGTTCGAATATACTTGCCGGAATATCGACGTCGACTGAGGCTAACGATTTAAACAGCTAGCATGCTGATGTCTTTTTTTTTTTTTTTTTGCCTTTTAAACACAATGTGCCAGCATCAAATGTGTTAAAATAAGACAATTGTCAGAAATGTCAACATTCTCTTCAATATGGTGGTAAATGATTAAGAAATTATGCATTAAATCAAAGTTTAAACTAATTATTAATCACCAAATGGACAGATAGTGAACGGCTGGCGTTTAACTCTGGCTATGATTTAGAAAAGCTGCTGTGTCATTTATACGCATTATGTCAGGACGTAACAAGTGTCAAAATGTCAAACGTTCTCTCAGATATGGGGGCACATATAAGCGAGATATATACTGTATATACTGTGTATGACTGTGTATGTGAGAATTTTTATTTGAGCTAGGCGGGGCGCGGTGGTGTAGTGGTTAGCACTGTCGCCTTGCACCTCCAGGGTCCGGGTTCGATTCCCGGTTCTGTGTGCATGGAGTTTGCATGTTCTCCCCGTGCTTGGTGGGTTTCCTCCGGGTACTCCGCTTTCCTCCCACATTCCAAAGACATGCAGGTTAGGCTAATTGGCGTTCCCAAATTGCCCGTAGTGTGTGAATGAGTGTGTGTGTGTGCCCTGCGATGGATTGGCACCCTGTCCAGGGTGTACCCTGCCTCGTGCCCTAAGTCTCCTGGGATAGGCTCCAGGTCCCCGCGATCCTGAATATAGGATAAAGTGGTTTAGAAGATGAGTGAGTGAGTGATTTGAGCTAGCATGTTAGGGTTGAGTCATTACACAATATATACAGTGGGTCTTTGGCATACGAGTGCCCTGTCTCATTTCAGAACTGAAATTTTGCAAGAAATTTGCCTCGGATTACGAAGCATTTTCGGCATATGAACTGAGTCAAACTGAACATATACTGTACATGTAATGGAAAAACAGGACGGAACTGTCAGGAATATCCATATTCCTGGTCTTAAGTTAAGACAATGGTCTTAAGTTACACTTAACATAACCTGTTTTTGCTGTTGTTATTGGTTACGTGCCGTGTCCGCCTCGACGTCCGCCTTATGATTTGAGTTACATCTGGAAATGTATGAAAGAAAATGTAATATTGCCAGAACATTTTCCTACTTGTAATCAAGAGCTTCACAAATCCCGGCTCATCAGCTGGAATTCCAGAACCGTCGTCTAATTGTGCAACACACACACACACACACGCACACGGGGACGGTGATTGAAGTGCGATCCGGCTGTGTGTCGCTCCTACTGTGCATATCAGCATAACAACAGCCATTATAATGACAGATAGAAGGACTGACACGCTTAGCGCAGGATGAGGTAGAAGTGTGCGCGTGTCATGAGGGGGGGGTGGACGGTTAATGGGGGGCCGAAGTGGTAATATAGGGGGTGAACTCGCCCCCCTACTGGTAATGACTCCTGCTGAGCTTTTAAAAAGGAGGGAGGGCCCGGGGCCAGCTGTGGGAACAGACGCTAGCTGTCATATCTCTCGTCTGTCCTTTTTACCTTTCCTCTTCTTTCCCTCTCTCTCTCTCGCTCCATCCCCCCTCACCCTTTCATTTAAACGGTTCTACCGTCTTTTATCCTTATTTAGACTCGTCCTCACGATGCACATTAGACCAAACGTAATCGTCCATCTCGCCGTCCATCTCTGTAAAATAACTCATTGTTTCCCTGGACTAATAGTGATCATCGCTAAGTGCTTAGCGCGCGGCCGAGGACAAAATGGTGAACTTTACATCTGTACATTTGCCGCGCAAATATACATTTCTACCCGTTAAATTCCGAATAGCGCTACAGTCTGTACGGTTGTAGTCAATTTTAATATTAATTCGTCACAAGGATACGCCCATAAAAGGACATCCTGTGATCATAACACGTCAAGGCTACAGAGATGTACACCACCCTGACACGTGTTTTTTTTTTTTTTTTTTTTCAACGTAGCTTCGTAGCTGCAGTTTTAACACCCGAGGTTCATTAAGAGATCGAGCAAAAAATTCCTGGAGTGTGTAACCTCACACACACGCTCACGCAACGCAGCTAATGGGGATGTAGGCTTGAGGGAAGCCGTCGGAGTCGGTGACAGGATAAATTACTCGCCGCTCCGTTTCGTTTCGTTAGCGTGCGGCCGTGTTGTGTGCTCATTCGGTTCCGGCGGCTGAGGAGCAAATGAAGAGCTTTACTCTGACACAGAGTGACCTTTAAAAAAAAAAGAAACAGAGAGTGAGACATAGAGAGAGCGAGAGAGAGAGAGAGAGAGAATAGTGTAGAGTGTACTGGTGTTAAACGATAACGGTTGAGCGGTTCAGGAGTGTCAAGCCGAACAATTTGCATTACAGTTTAAGTTGAACGATATGGAACGATATGGTACGTGGTTTGGGACGCGTCTGTGGTGGACAGGTAGTGTTGACAGGTTTGTATTTTTGGACTATATAACGACATACTGGCATAATCACGACGAGATGATTAAGATGGTGTTTACATTGTATTGTAAAGTACAGAACACTACATACTGTACTGTATGTAGACTAACATTGATTATCAGTTATATACCGGTAAACTGATGCCCACCCATGCCCAAGAGGACCAAAGGCCTGGTCCGATCCCACTGAAAAGCCGTTGGCACCAGAACACCTAGTGCACCACATCCTGTCGCACACGGGGTCCAGCAGGCTAAACGCCCGGCCTCTGAACTCCCCAGCTCCAAATCCAATCACGCACCCATTGAATGCGGCAGACAAACAAGTCAGACCTATGGAGGCCTCAACCAACAGCCCACAGCACCCAAAGGTTCCATCACCAGACAACACAGGACGTGGGTTAGAGAATCATGTCATTACGTCACTGTGTACGTCTGTCTACATCTCTATTTTCCCGGCGATGCTAGCCCCAGGCACAATGGAAATATTCAGCAAGGCTTTAGTGGCTTTGCGAGTCTACTCTAGGATCAAAGCATCATTACTAAAAAAGCATTTGTACCGCTCGTTGTGCTTCAGGTTTACCACCACCGCTTCGTCCCAAGGTCCAATTTTTGTTCTCTGTACTTTTTCTCTCTGCATTTTTCAAGATTGTTAATTATTTGCTTGAATCTCTTGCACCCCACTGAAGCCATCTCATGCAGTATCTGCTGATAATTTGGCTTTGTTCTGGAAGCTGTGTCAAGTTTTTTGGACTTCAGACGAAGACCAGGAGACAATTTGTCACAAGCTTTTAGTCGGTCATGATAAACCCGCCTGCTAGCCCCTGACTTAAATGGTTCTTTGTTCTAGCCCAGCGAGATGTTGGTGCCACCATGGAACTGTTTTTTCTGTCTGAGGGCTGGTGCTTTGGTGGTTTGGAGAAAAAAGATCTGGTTTGAAACTGGGCTCCAAACTAGCCCTGGAGCAGCCTTGGTGCGAAAGAGGCTCCTGAGGGAACATAGCTGCCCAAATGGCACAACAGGAATCCAAAACCTAGCTGGTTTTAATATTAATGTTTTAATTTAATAGGTGATCAGTGTATAGTAAGTAGGCCACATGATTTGTGACACATCCACAGTTAAATGGTAGTTTTCAGATTTGTAGGCTTGAGCACTTGTTTGGCCTGTATGGTGAATCCCACGTCTGCATTGTAAGGTGAGACACAGTTTATGTAACCTACATAGAGTGTGTGATTTGGGACACGTCCTCAATGGACTGGTAGTGCCCTTAGACGGCCTACGGAGAGAGAATTATGGTTTGAGGTTTGTGACACGTCCAATGTGGATTGGGATGTGCCTTTAGAACTCTGAGAATGGTGGACATTTGTGATGAGGTCTGTGTATGGTCTACGTAGTGACTAAGGTGTATGGTTTGGGATACATCCAGTCCATGGGAGCGATGGATTGGCACCCTGTCCAGGGTGTACCCCGCCTTGTGCCCTAAGTTTCCTGGGATAGGCTCCAGGTCCCCCGCGACCCTGAATATAGGATAAAGCGGTATAGAAGATGACTGACTGACTGACAGTCCATGGGACCCCGATAAGGTTTATGCGACTTCTTATACTATAGTCTAGCTGCTTGTGGTTTGGGACACGCCCATGGACGTTGTTATAATACAGTACGGATTTTTTTTGCTTTATGAGTGTATCACGTTTGTGGTTTGGGACACATCCAAACAAGACTAGTGTCTTTATTCATCCGGGCTTTATACTGAACATGGTGTGTGGTTTGGGACGCACCCATAGTGCACTTGACATGGTGTGTATGCGCCCAATATAACGAATAGTGTATTTTGGGACACAATACTCTATAAATGGTGTCCAGTGAATACGGTGTGTGGTTTTGGGACACGTCCCCAGTACGACACTATATTAGTATACACTCGGGTGCGGATTACACGGGTAATATGATGCACTTAATACAGTGTGTGTTCTGTATAATATTAAATAGGTTGAATTGGCTCATCTTTTTTTTTTTCTAAGGGAAGCCTTATCTGGATTCTCTTTTATATACACACACACACACACACACACACACACATAGGCTTGGAAATTGGACCAGTCTTGGAGGAGCATTCTGTTCAGCTGTGAATTGAAGCCATTTTCCTCAGATGCCGCTCAATTTCCGTTGAGCTTTTGTCATATTGGTGTGTTTGTTCCCTGTTTACAAGTGGGATTTCTCGCTCGGTGTGTGTGTGTGTGTGTGGGTGTAAGTGTGTGTGTGTGTGTGTTTATCAGTGGTCTGTCATTTCCAAGCAGCGCACACACACACACACACTCACACATACATACAAAGAGAGCAGGGAGAGAGAAGGGGCTAAGGTCCTTAACCCTGTCGGTTTAAGCTGTAATGTTCCTGACAAGTCTAAGAGAGAAGCTGCGAGAGGAAAAAAAAGAAAGAGAGAAAAAGAAAGAGTGAGAGAGAGCCAAGTGCACACAGTTTGGTGTGCACAAGCTTTCATCCACCTAACCTCAGATCCACAGTGAGAGATGAACACGTTAAAAGGAATAGTTTGGTGTTTGGTCACATTTACACAAACGATCCCATCCAACTAAAGAGGAATCATCCAAGATGATCGTGTTTTTCCGTTTTTCCGATTCACCCTTTGTATGAGACAAAGAAAACGTCTCCTGAAAACGTTTCTCAAAAATACAAGCTATTCAGTTCGTAGCCGTGTCCGGGTCAAACACTTGCACTTCGTCCTTAACCTTCTTTAACACAACAGCTTCTGGATCACCGTGGAGTCGGGCCACTGAGGTAACAGTAAAGAGGTAAAAAGTTGAGACAGGAAGTAGGGAGAGACGTGGCACAGAGAGCGAGTCACACAGATAGAGAGGCAGAGCGGGAGAACAGGCGAGAGGGTGACAGCACAATTAGGGATTTTAATTCTCTGCTTGAGTGAGTCAGTCCAGTCTTCATGATAATGAGCAGGCTCCATGCAATAAATCTTTATGATACACCGACACACACACACACACACACACACACACACACACACACACAACGCATCTACATTGATAATGAGGAGAACTGCACACAAACTTCATTCCCTTTTCACACTGCAAGTAAACACTTGATGGACGTGTCCTAATCCATGCTTTATTCACTACACAGGCAACTAAGTCTCAGGCTTAGTTTGCCATCGGTGTGGTTTGGGGCACATCCACATTTGGACCTTTGAGACGTGATGGTGTTGACGCAGCCTGTATTAGCATTAACATGTTGCGTCCAAGGTGAGAAGTTCATGATAGTGTATTAATAAAATATAGTGAGTTATAAATATGGTTTGGGACGCGCCCACTTTGGAGCGATGACGTATAGTGAGACGTTTGAAAAGGTTTTCATTTAGTAGTAAGTAGGAGATGTGGTTTGGGACACATGTCCAATTGAATTGTTGTTACATTGTGAAACATTTGTAATGGCGTTCAGTTGTGTCCTGCATAGTGAATAGGATGTGTGGTTTGAGACACGTCCAGAGTGATGATGAGATGTTGATAATGGTGTTTATATGGTGCATATAGTTTTGGACATGTCCATATGTGCTTCTGCGTAGTGAGACATTTGTAAAGGAGTTTCTTTTATGCGTCCTCCAGAAAAAAGAGGGTTTGTTGTGGTTTTTAAGTGTCCTACATAGTGAATAGAATATGTGTTTTATGAGACACTTGTAAAGGTCTTTCATTTAGGTGCCCTACATAGACAATAGGGCATGTGGTTTTGGCCACATCTGATTAAAAGAGTTTTTAAGAGTTTTAATTCATTTATGCGTCCTACAGTATGCAGTGTATAGGATGTGTGGTTTGGGACAAGGCAGAGTGAATTGGTGATGGTGGGACAGTTATAATGGTGTTTATGTGGTATTGGGGGTTAATATGATATGTGGTTTGGGCCACGTCCACATTACTCGCATCAGCATGGTTTTTGGTTGTTTTTAAGTGTCCTACATAATGAATAGGGTATGTGGCTTGGGACACGTCCATCCATGATGGTGTTTAGGGAGACATTTGTAAAGGAGTTTGTTAATGCATCCTATCTAGTGAAAAGCTATGTTTTGGAACATGTCCAGAGGTGAAATTGAGGCATTTTAGATATTTATGTGGCCTATGTCGTTAATATGGTATGTGGTTTGGGACACATCCACTTTGGATTGATGATGTTTAGTTCATGTGTCCTACATAGAGAAAAGGGTGTGTCATTTGGGACATGTCTAAAGGTGAAATTGAGGCGTTTTTCATGGTGTTTATGTCGCCCATGTAGTTAATATGGTGTGTCATTTGGGACACATCCACATTACTCAGGTTAACATGGGTTTTGGTTGTTTTAAAGTGTCCTGTCCACATTACTCCGATTAAGAGTGTGTGTGGTGGTTTTTAAGTGTCCTACATAGAGAATAGAGTATGTGCTTTGGGACATGTCCACATTCCTCTGATTAAGAGGGTGTGTGTGGCGTCCTACATAGTGTCCTACATTATGTCCTACGTAGTGAACTGGGTATGAGGTTCAGGACGCATCCACATTCCTCTGATAAAGAGGGTGTGTGTGGTAAGGTTTTCATGATGGTGTTCATGTGTCCTATATTGGGGAGTTTATGCTGTGTGGTTTGGGACACGTCCCCAATTTGATGATGATGTATATATTATATATGAGTGAGTATGGCGTGGTTTGGGACACGTCCTTCGAAGACTGCTGATTTCGAGACATTTGTTATGTACTGGAGTGTTCATGTAGTGAATAAGGCATGTGGTTTGGGAAACTTCCATTTTTGTTAGTTTAAAGTGAACAGACGATTACCCAGAGGTTTCTCTGGCAAACAGCTGGACGCTGCTAAATCAGGTAAGGCCACCTAGTAAGCTTCTTAGTTTCCTCCTTCAATTCCACCTCCCTCTGTCTCCGTCGCTCTCTCTGTCTTTTTCTGTCTCTCTCTAATTGGGTCTCTGGGATGAGTTTCTTTCGACAGGTCCATTCATCATGAACTCGACCAGAAGGACAAATCCACTGGGAGAACCGGAGAGAGGGAGCGAGGGAGCGAGGAAAAGTGAAAGAGGGAGGGGGTCAGACAGCTGGATCAGAGGGTCTTTTGCTTGTCAGCTCACCTTTCTCATTTTTCTTCCCTCGCGCCATCATGAGCGCCGGTTACGAGACGGGTAAAATGAGAATGAAAAGCAAGGAGGCAAAACTTTCAACATGTTAGGACTGTTTTGCATTTGAAAGAGTGTGTGTGAAATAAGGAAAGAAATTGTATTGGCGAAAAAAGCTTAATTTACGACTAATTTCTGACTAGAACGTGATACAAAAATTAAGTATTTCTCTAACCAGCAATATAGAAACATTGCTATTTGATAGATTTTACCGTGCAGTACTTCAAAGAGTTACGGCATCACTGCACCTAGTGGTCCGAACTAGGAACTGCAACAAATGCTAATAGAGGTTAAAAACGGTTGATGAAAACGTTACCATGTTCGTGTTTATTTTTGAAGCAGCTTTGTAACACTCTTGTTCTAGGTTTATTAGATCAGATTTGGTTACCGCATCATATTTTAGTGTATCTACACGTACAAACATCGACTCAAGCACTCAAAGCCTCCAAGGGTCTGTATAATAAACGTGACCTTAGGTCATTGAGGTTCGGCGTGACCTGTGACACGGCTTTGAGGAAGTTATTTTTAGCTTAAGTTTGGCGAAAGAAAAAAAAATGCAGCCATATAAAAGTTGAGGACTTCGGTTTGAACTTCTGCTTAATTACAGCAAGATGTTCTTCGATGCTGGGAGATGCTGTTCACCTTTTAACCTCTACTGTGTGTGTGTGTGTGTGTGAGAGAGACTTCTTTTACTAATCAAGTGGTAAGGGTGTATATTCTACACCCCACAGGCAGTTCTTGGCGTAACAACAATTCTCTCTCTCTTTCTGTGTGTGTGTGTGTGTGTGTGTTTTCACCTGAACATCCAGCCCCTGTCTTAATAAGACTCTCGCAATTACGTCCCTATTACACCCAGCACCCGGTTGGTGAACACACACTCGGTGAGTGACGTTAATTTGCACGGCTCCTGTCCCTCTAATGGCTATTCCTTCTGCTCGCTTTCTTCTCGCGCAAATAAAACAGACACGAAAAATGGAAATGTCTTAATTATTTATCTAATCAGGCTTGAAGAGCGAGTTTAATAAGGGAAGGGGGCAATTTGTCGAACTTGGATGATTCATTTTAGTCCGCGGAGTAACTCTCGGCGCTGCTCAGAAGTTCGGAATGCAATTAATTATTTTTTTCAACAAAGGGGAGGGGAGCGGATATAAACATTTTGCGATTTGTCGAAGCAAATGATTCAGAACCTAGCGAACGGCTGCGGTAGATTGAGGCACCCGGAGAAGTTAGGTTTCAACAAACACTGACGGATCTCCATGTTTCCAAATACAGGCCACAAGAACTACATCTTTCAAACATCCCTTCCTGCAGCTTGTCATCGGCGGCATGTTGGCGTAGTGGTTTGCACTGTGACCTCACACCTCCAGGTCCTGGTTTGATTCCCGCCTCTGGTCTGCGTGCATTGAGTTTGTATCTTCTTCCCATGCTTGGTGGGTTTCCTCCCACAGTCCAAAGACATGCTAGTTGGCGTTCCAAAATTGCGCGTATTGTGTGAGAATGCGTGGGTGAATGTTGACCGGAGGTCCTACCATGGTTGTATAATGGGAATAAATACAGCGGTCACCACTGGCCTCAACAGTCCTTAGTTGGACTACCCTTTGGTTTTGACCTGCGCTTTTTCCTTTGAATCATATAACCTCACACTACTTGAGTATAATGATAAAATTTAGAACACTGCGAGAACTTGGAGAACTGGGAAGGACTGGCGATTTGGACCAACTGTACTCTTCTTTAAAGGTCCTCTGGATGGTTAGGGGTCCTCATGATGAACCTTTATTCTGAAGAATTGTTAAAAGTGCTAGAGGAGAAAGAGACAGAAATTGTTATCTGGAAAGCAGAAGTATAAAACACACACACACACACACACACACACACACACACATAAACACCAGTCCAATCCCTAAAGAGTACGTTCTCATCATGAGTTTTGGCCGAGACCCAAAGTGCACGGCAATCACGGTTTGCCACTGTCTCCAAACTGGGCAAGCACCCAAGCGTGGGAATTTCTCCCAAAATCGGGCACTGACCCAAAGCCATGTGTACTCACGTCTGTGTGTGTGTGTGTGATGGAAGTCCGGGCAAATTCCCAAATCCAAGCCCAGTGCGGAGTTGTATCCAGCTGGGTCGAAGCTGTTTTCCACGTGTGTGTCGTGTTGTCACTGTGTCGCTGCTTGTGCCCCATTATCACCCCCCTGTCCCAGCCTTCTGTGGACTGGGCCACCAGCCAAATGATCAGCGTGGGCAGGCTCCATTCTCCCAGCGCAGGGGGGGCAGGAATATTCAAACTCACGCTAGATGACTTTAACCTCCCTTAGGTCTCACACACCAGACATGGACGTAAGAGAAACTCTGGAGAGTTTCGGCTCTGAAATGATAGCCTTAATTTGCATTAGCATCTTGGAATTTAAGGATGGGCTCATGGGATCGCTCGTGTCAGCGGCACTGCTCTGTTTCTGGTTCCGTTAGTTATATTATTAGTATTGTTTATGTAATATTTAATAATTACATAATGAAAGTTGTGCAAGTTGAGAAGGAAGGAAATTAACGGTTTAGTTTTGAAATCATTTGTTAGGAATTTCGATCGAGGAAGACTTGCGTCTAGACTGGTTTCTGTCCTGGCACCTAGGTGTTGGAATAAACTTCCTCGAGTTGTTCGTACAGTCGAGTCACTGGTAGTCTTTAAATGACGACTAAAGACCTATATGTTTCTTAGATATTTGGGTTAATTACCCCATCCCACGCCACCACCAAATGAAAAAATACCCCTTCCCAACAGGATTGACTGATGGTACTTTTACCATGGTGATTAGTAACCCAGTATCCTAGTGTAAGGATCTATCCAATAGAAAGCAGTTTTGTAAGTCGCTCTGTTTTCATGAATAAAATGAATAATGGAAAGACAGGAGTTTACTGGCAAAGTAAATTAATTGACTTAAATTTAGTGAATCAATGAATCATTTTCTATGAATTTACCGAATCAGCATCTGGTTTGATTTAAACAGAGGTGGGTAGAGTAGCCGTACAGTACTTCAAACCAATATTACTCAAGTAGAAGTAAAATGTAGTCATCCAAAATATTACTCAAGTAAGAGTAAAAAAGTATTTGTTGAAAATATACTCAAGTACTGAGTAACAGTTTCATTGCTGTAACATTACTGTAACGTAATGTCCGATTTATTATTATTTTTTTAGAAATTATGTAAGCAGCCAGGGAAAATTATAAAATATTGTACAAATTCTGACATTTCCAAAAAATAAACTAAAGCAATAAAACTAAATATCTTAAAATAGCAAATTAAGGAACAAGAAACACAAATTTCCTATCTCACTTTTTTCACAATATAAAGCTTTTGAAACTAATACCTACTGTAGTTAACATATGTATGTACTGTATGAACAGTGTAAGATATACTGTACTGTATATTCAGTTATCCTGCAAATGGCTCAGCAGATAGAAAATAACATTAGAACAAGAGGTCTGACTTTAACATAAACTGTGTCCAGCCGAACAAATGTTAGAAACTTACACTTTTTAGCCTCTAGCTTATTTGCTAATTATATATGTTAATATTGCAACATTAAAACAGCTAAACTAACCGCGACATGTTTCCTAAGATTAGACGTAGAGCTTTTATATGCAGAAATGTCTGTCTGTTTTGGCAGACAGAGAAGACACTGCATTATGAAGCTGTTCATTCGCATTAATGTTTCCATTCGCTGTCTACCACGGCTGAAGATTTTTGGTTAGAAAAGCAACGAGTTGAGTGTAGCCGAATGTAGCGGAGTAAGAGTAGCGTTTCTTCTTCACAAATCTACTCAAGTAAAAGTAAAACGTATGGTGCAGTAAAACTACTCATAGAAGTAATTTGTTTTTCAAAAAGTTACTTAAGTAAATGTAACGGAGTAAACGAAACTCGTTACTACCCACCTCTGCATTTAAACATAGTGAATCGGTGAATCGTTTGACGTGTGTTTAAGGAAACATTGAATCATTTGACTTGAATAAAGTGCATTGTTCTAAAATACAGATACTTCAGTTTATTACGGCTGAAATTAAATTCTTGAATCAGTCAATCATTCATTCATTTTATTGCCACATAACGTTGCTGAGTTTATACCTGATCAACTGGAGGAACCCCAGATTATAACTCCAGAGGCTCGTACAGTGGGCGACACAGCTGTTTAGTCCCAATCCTGAGTTCTCTTCTCATCACATTGTGTGGTTGGAAATGCTCTTACTATCACTTTTTAACATAGGTATGTTTTTTACTGTTGATTTTTTAACCATGCAACTTCAAGTGTTTAAGTGATCTCCATTCATGATTTTTACCTGATCACATTTCTTCCCTTGGAAGTTGGAAGAAGTTCTTTTTCTCCAAGTTGATGGTTCAGAGCTATCCTTCCAGGTTTTGCATGTTGAAGTGTTCTTAACCCAGTTCCAGTTATTTCAAATCTCCTTAGTTGTTTTCTTTGCTTGGCGAAACCCAGTAATTTGACCCTTTTAAAATGGCATAATTTTATTTATTAATTTAATTATTCATTTTGGCCAGGCATTGCAATTTATTAATATAATATATTTAGTTGTATCTAGATATTAGGGTGTAATAAATCAATGTTTGAAAATGCTTTCATTAGTAGTTTTATTAATATTATATTTTTTTTATAACAAAATAATCCATATATACAAGCTGTGACTCATAACAAATGCAACAGAAAAATATTATTATTGATTAAAATTATATTATAAGTTTTCTTTAATTACTTTCCATATCCAATGATCTTTTTTTTTTAAATAATTTTTGAAATTTTTAAAAGTACATTTTTGTTTTCCTGCTTGTTTCATTTACTCCACACAATTTGCACTTTACAGAATCTCGTTAGGTAACTTTATCTTTTTTATTGTCGTAGCTAAATATTGTAGCTAAAACTCATCCATTCATACATCCAGTTGGTATTTCACGAAAAGAAAATGCAGGAATAAATATGACTACAGAGAAACTGTACAAGCAAAATGCATGAACTTGTGAACTTAAAAAAATTACCTTTATTCCGATGAACCAATAAAATTATGTCAAATATTTACAAATAATTACTTTTTCATTTCACATTACAGGTACATAAATCGATAATGCACAAACAAACACTCACTCGTCTGCACGTACACTTAGTAGCCTATTTAACCCTGGACTGATTTCAGGGCTCAGGACGAATGCCAGATAATTCAAATCGACAATTCGAACATAAAATAACCCTGAATCTTCGAATAATTAGAATAATCATAACATTAGCAATACCAAACTTATTTCAAACAAACAAACAAAAAAACTAACAAAAAAACAAACAAAAAAACATACAATCAGTAACAATTATTTCCAGTTCATGGCCTGACTTAGAAACATAAAGAAACATAAAAACTTAGAAACATAAAGAATTAAAAACAAAACACGTGATATGGTATCTTTGGCAAATTTTGTACCGCAGTAAATACATTCAAATATTAAGACGACACACAGCACGCAGAGGGGGGGGAAAAAAAACACAGAGATTTGTTCTTCGTAACTACTAGAAAATTCAATAAAAAACATACACATTTCTTAAAGAAGCGATTCCTAGTTTCAAATTCCTTCATATTATGATGGGATGTCGATTCTTCTTTTCTTTTCTCTCTCTTTTTTTAAATGGGTATCTCTAGCTTTGGTGGGCGCTACAGATATGTTTCTACACTGAGGGTTGTTTGTTTTAAATTTTGTGTTGTTTCGAACCGATTGCCATGCTTTCAGAGCGTTTCCCATCGTGAGTCTTTATTAAGAATTTTTTTTAAATATTATTATTTATTTCAAAAAATCAGTACAAAAATTTTGTATCAATTCAACAGGAAAGGAGAAAGGAGGGTCTATTAGGAAATTAGGATAATTACAGACGGAACATCGGATTGTACACAGAAGGCCACGATAAGGTCGGTCGATTTTAGTCGGGTTATTTTGCCAGGGAGCCTTAGAAACTGATTAACGACTGCGTGAAATTGGTAGACTGGGTAGAAAAGGTCTTATATTTTTATTTAAAAAAACCCAAGCCCTCTTTTTTATGGATTCTGCATTGGATTATGGGATACTAGTCGAATCTTTGACGAAAGTAGCGTAATGTAATTCCGGTTTGTTTGTTTCGATTAGCTGAGTTTGACTTTCAGAATCCAAACCTCGCGACAAACCTGATGTAAAGGAGGCAAGAGATTTCTGCAGCCGCGCTTCAACATGGGATATGCAAATCCCACTTTTTTTTTTGTATGAAAACTTCACGTCATCACTTCATGCTAGTTCAAGCTTTAAATGATTAAACTCCACCCTGAAACACTTTAAATAAGTGTTTTGTGATTCTGCCGTTAATCTTCAAGAGAAGTTAGCGTTCACGCGCCACCCTGACGTCACCTTGTTATCTTTTACGACAGAGCTTAATTGCTACTTAATGGTTCCCATGAACTTACTCTTACAACGTCCGACATCATATTAGTAAAAAACAAACAAATGTAGAGGCTGCGATGCAAATGTTGGACCCAGAATGCAATGCAGCTACACGACTCAGTCGCAGGCTAGTTAGTGATCCACGAGACGGCAGCGCCGCAACCGCCGCATCACTCTATCTTTAGACACACATTATGGGTAAGGTATTAAGATCTGACATGACATGTTAATAGATTAATAATGTTGTGCTCAAAAGAAGTGCTACATGCGATATGGATAGAGATTCCCTTTTCTAAATTATGAAATTATCGTCTCATCCCGAAATCGTTCTCTCTCTTCAGGAAGAACTGATCGATTTGCAACAAATCCAATACTTGTAATAGGTTTAATCCTGAAGAAGTGGGTTAGGAAGGACTGATGAGATTAAGAGGAAAAAGAGGAGTGGAGAGAAGGCGAGAACGTGGATGTCAGGTTTTGATGGCACAGCAGGTTTAAAGCGTCCCCGTGGGGAGGGAGGGATAAGAGGGGGGGGGGGGGCGTGTTCACAACCCACCAGAGGACAAAAGGACTACATGTGTGTACAGTACGTGTTTGAAAGGGGCTGACGGGAAGGGCAGGAACCATACCAGTTAAAGCTGGCTTTGTGTTACTGTTCAGCGCCAGAACTGTCAATCATCATCCTCTGAGCCAATGGGAGCACTGGGAGGATCTCCGGGTTTAAGCAGCGGGATCAAACTGACGGCAAGGCAACGCGTCTACGGTCAGAGGGACGGTTATTACGCAAGAACCCTGTGTTTAAGGCAATGGAGTTAGTTTTGTGTCATGTGTGAGGAGTATTTAAAATGAAATGGTATGAATTTGATTACACATTACAAAGGTTACAAAGGTTTTTAAAAATTTCGTGCATTTCATTTTCTTCATTCCATTCAGTCCCGAAACCGACTTCGATACAAAAAAACTAAATACATCATCGCCATCTTTTGCACAAATTCTCGCAAATTTTTCATTGATTTTTTTGTCTTAATTCGTAAGACAACCGGTTTGCGATTCGGTTTGCAGAAAGGGGGCGGGGTTAACTTTATACACTACCTGTCCGCATTATGAAATCAAGCGACGTCTGGAAAACATCGTTGCTTGCTGAAATTCCTAAAATCGTAAGAATTCATGTCACCAAAACTTGGTTCAATTACAAGGACACGTTCCGGTCCAAAGTTACTGTATTATATATAAAAGTCAACAAAATAGCTACTTCGAATTTGTCCAGGTTTTTTCGTGTTATAAGACGCTAGACATTTCTACCTGTCCTGGATCGTTTGGTTTAATTTGTGTGTTCGGGTGATTGATTGATTTATTGATTCATTGATTGATTAATGTGTCTCTCTGCATTCGTTTCCTTCAGCCTGAAACACACGTCCGGTCGGTCGGGTGGCACTGCTGGATCTGGTGATTGGCGGGGTCCTATGACCTTGTGTTCGTATTTTAGTGACGCGTGGTCATTCGGGATGACTCGATAGAAAAAAGTAAAGGCACTGTCCTCGATTTTTCAGCTGGTGTACTTCAGGTTCATAATGCCTCGTAATGCCTAAAAAGGTTCAAAGGTCGCCGGGAACGTCGTGGCGAGCGGCATCAAGGGTTTCTTTAGAGTTGCGTCAACGCGCAACTTAAGGTTTACAAAGGAAGGTATTTCTAATGCTACGTTACAGTTCAGGAACATAAAAAAGTCAAAACTATCAGTCTTTATATATATTTATATATATAGTATATTCGTAGATATAGTATTCTTTTTTTTTTCCACATTTCACGTCAAAAGTTTTGGTGTTCGTGACTACTGAACCTACTGAAATGTTCTCAACTCGTTAAAAAGCTACTCGGAAATCCACGGCGTATCCAAAAAACGAGAAGGAAATAAAGAAAACAAAAAAACACACACACACACACACACACGCACCACGAACGATAGCTAAATAAAGAACACGGTTCCTTCCTCATCTACTAGAATCTAAAGTTAGATATAGACGAATACTGGGATCCAAAAAAGCTTGCGTGGCAGTAAAACGATCGCCGTACCATAACATCTTCAACGAGGGACGTATTTTTTTTTTTTTTTTTTTTCGCGATGGCGCTATGTACAGGTTGCGTTTGAGTCCGCTAAGGCCTTCACCACGGTATTCATGCATTGTCTCGGCGCAGAACGAAAGAACGAGCACTCGGAGAGCGGAAAAACCACGAAAGAGAGAGAGAGAGAGAGAGAGAGAGAGAGGGAAGAACATAAAACCTTGAATGATTTGTCTCTGTGCTTACTGTCGTGAAGCGGATCTCTGGGGAGGTTCAGGAGACTGACAGCACGTTCTCCGGTGGGGAAAGAAAAACAGAAAAAAAGCTTTTTCTGGGTACG
The DNA here is from genome assembly GCA_030068275.1 of Clarias platycephalus. Taxonomy (NCBI): domain Eukaryota; kingdom Metazoa; phylum Chordata; class Actinopteri; order Siluriformes; family Clariidae; genus Clarias; species Clarias platycephalus. Next base: position 2,926,510 of record JAQQZT010000013.1, on the reverse strand, counting down.
AAGGCTTGTCACTGTCGGGGTTCCCTCTTAACGGGAAACATGGTTTTGCTTAATTAATAAGACGAGCGTACGTTTTAACATAACAAGTGCTACAGGATTAGATTTAGTACCTTACACTTAGCAACTTCCGGTTCCTTCACGGGCCGGGGCTTATTCCTACCGTATCGCGATGAAATTAGCCATAAGACCATCACAGCCTTATTAAGTTTAAAAAAAAAAAAAACTAAAAGAAGTAATGCTACCTAATTACCTACAAAGCCTTTCATTTCAGCCAGTGACGTTGGCTTGTATCCAGAGACAGCGTCATAAAAATGACTGTGCGTCTTTTTTTGACAAAAGTTCTCCGGACTTATCTTATAGGATCACTGGAATTATACTGCCCCCAACGCTGAAATTATTTAAATAATTTTTTTCCTTTAAAACGCGTCTCCTCCTGGACGACTGTATCCGCGGTAAACTTTAACACATACATTTGTTGTCTTTTTATTTTATTTTATATATATTACTCTGTCTCCATCATAAATAGCTTTAAATCTGACTAACGTACAGGGCTGTTTGTACACGAGTAAAGAGCATTTATCTACACGGAGAAAGAGAGGAGGAGCTTCCAAGCTCCGCCTTTTATAAATAAGACAATTCTGTGCAGTTCATTCGCTTTGATTCATTGTCTACGTTTCATTAATTTGATGCTAGAATTAGAAACAGGTGCTAGCTAGTGTAATGGGTTTAAAATACTAATGTTCTAGTGGAGATCCTGGTGATTATGGTGTGTATGAGTGGAGTGTGTGTGGACCAGCATGGCTGCACAAGCAAAAGGACCCAAGCTTCAGAGCGACTGTGTAAAAAGATGTAGTCTTCTCTTTCTCTCTCTCTCTTTCTTTCTTTGAATGTCTTTCCTCTCCTTCAGTCCATGTAGCTCTCCTTTTTCTCTTTTCCTCTCCTCTTTTTTTCTCCCTGCTCTCAGTGGCGGTCGTAGGCGCTGGCCGTGGCTGTAGCTGCAGGTCCTGAACCCCGTGTGGCTGCGCCGTAGTAATACGGAGATCCTGGAGAACAAAACCATAGGGTTATGTGGGATAGAGGAGAGCTTTTTTTTTTTACATTCTCAGGTGGATTTTTGTCATTGATGTACTATTGTTATATACTACAAGTGTGAAATGGTCGCGTACATTGGTAAATGTTTACAGGCAGGTTGGAATGGGTGGAGGAAAGTGTCAGGTGTGTTGTGTGATGAAAGAGTATCAGCGAGAACGAAAGGAAAGGTGTACAGGACAGTGGTGAGACCAGCGATGCTCTACGGCTTAGAGACAGTGGCACTGAAGAAAAGAC
>JAQQZT010000013.1:2918996-2925084 GCA_030068275.1 Clarias platycephalus | reverse complement strand
TAGTTGGTGTGAGAGAAGAGGATGCAGAGGATAGGGTTAGATGGAGGCAGATGATTCGCTGTGGCGGCCCCTGAAAGGGAACAGCCGAAAGACAAAGAAGAAGATTGGTAAATGTTTACTGTTAATGGGTAATGGTCAGTGGTTATTGGATAATTGCTACTTGCAAATGGTCAATAGTCATTGGTCCCTAGTCACTGCTCAATGGCTAATGATCAGAGGCCACTGGTCAACTTGTCACTAGTCGATTCTCATTGGTCAGTGGTTACTAATCAATGGTCACTTGTCAGTGGTTACTCATCTATGTTCACCGGTCAGTGATCACTAGCCATTTACATCTACACATTTTAGGCATTAGGCAGAGTGGCTTACATTTTTATCCCAGTATACATCTGAGCAGTTGAGGGTTAAGGGCCTTGCTCAAGGGTTCAACAGGGACAACTGATGGTCATGGGATAGTCAACAGTGATAGGTCAATGGTCCCTGGTCAATGGTTACTGATTACTGGTCATGGCTCACTAGTCAATGGTTAATGATCAGTGGTCACGTGTCAATCGGCAGTAGTCACAGGTCATTGGCCAATTATTACTTTTCCATGGTCACTGGTCATTAGTTAATGGTCAATTGCCAATAGTCACTGGTCAGTATTTACTGATCATTGCTCAGTATTCACTGGTAAAGATTACTGGTCAGTGGTCAGTTTTCAGTAGCTGATGGTCAGTGGTCACTCGTCAGTGGTTAATGATTACTGATCTATGGTCATTGTTTAATGCCCAGTGGTCAGTGATCAAGTGTTATTAGTAAATTGTTAATGGTCAGAAGTCAATAGTCACTGGTCAATGGTCAGTAGTCAATTTCCTTCAAAATTGTATCAGTGCTTGTTTTTGAAGCTGGTTTTTAATTTGGGAATTTTCCAGACTTTTTTTTGTTGTTGTTCCATTAGGCACTTGCCTGCCCAATACACTGCGGGTTGTTGGTTTGAGGCAACAACAACAACAACATAAGGGATGTACATAAGCACTATTTCAAGAAGATATTCTTCATGGATAAGCAGCTCAGATATCTCTGTTTGGCTGGGATGAAGAATCAGCTGCTTAATGTTCTCCTGAGAGCATATTGAAGCGTTTTTTTGAACATGTTTTGGTTTCATTTGATTCTGGGTTTAGAGCCAGTTGGCTTTAAAATAAGACATGACCAGTGAAACTGAATGTATATATAAATATGTGTGAGTGTGTATACAATGATATCTGTATTTCTGTATGCTGATGATTTTGACTATTATTATGAAATATTTATCTAAAAATATAACCAAATCGGTTATTATTTTATTACTATTTTTATTCCAGATTGCAAAAAAAAACCATTATAATGCTGTTTTAAAAATGCCATGGTGAACCACGGTCCACGGTACTCCACCTGTCTTACTCCATGATGTTATTCTTACTGAGCTCTCAAGTCATTATCCTTTGCAGGAAGAAACCCATTTCTAGACGTGAAGACAGACATCCGTCTCGATCAGTGTGTGCTGGCATTAAGTGCTGATAGACCTCTTAAAGATGAAAAGCCTTTAGTATCACACTGACGTAAAAAAAAAACTGCCAGTTTTTCTCCATCAGACACAAATTAGAGGACGGATGAGAGGAGGACAAAAAAGGAGAGGTGATAAGAGAGCGAGATGGATGAATAGATGGATGAAGTTTTGGTGTTTTACACAAATTTAACTGTGTAGTTGTAGATGAATGTGTGAATAGGGTTACTTCAGCAGATAGACAGACACGGTTTGAGTGTTGTGGTGTGGAGAGTGAGTTTAGGGTACCTGCAGGTTGTGTGGTCTGGCTGGGAAAAAGGCCTGAAGAAGCTGCTCTTTCTGAGCCTAGAAGAGAACCATACTCCTGCTGGAACACTGTGAATAGACGACACAACACGTACACCATCAGGTAAGAAGTGATACAGGTCCATATATTCGAGTTCTAGGGGAAGATGTCTAGTTCGTTTTAGAATGCTTTTGTGATTTCTTGCATCGAAGTTGCAACAAGATCGGACTGCGGTCTTAGATGGAATGATGTAAATGGATCCCCAAAAACCATGCAGGTTCTCTGTTTTCTTCCATGTTTCCACAAACTGCCCTGGTAGATGGACTGGCTAAGATAAATTGCCCTAGGTATAAATCTGGAGATAATTATACACCCAACTATACTGGGACGTCCATCCAGGATAAGCTCCTGTGTCCAGCACAACCCTGTCCAGGATAGAATGCTTACTGAAGGCCCTGGTTCTGGACTCTACACCACCCTGGGCAAGAGCTGTACATGTAAGAAGTGTGTACATGTGTGTGATTGTGTGAGTGTGTGCTTACCCAGCAGACTCGGGTTGGCGAACCTCCATGACTCGTTGTACGTGGAGTACTGCGGGTGGGAATAAGGACTGCCCGAGAACTCGCCCCCTGCCATGAGAAACACCAAAGGAGACCATGAGGACTTGTGTGGGCACAAGAGGCAGATTCAGAAAGAGTGCGTGTGGTGGGAGTGTGTAAAACTCCACGACTATCGAACGAGTGCAAGTGTCAATTTGCGATGGTTTTTCTCCTCCGTTGCTTCACTAGTTTCCTCTCTCTCATTCTCCCTCTCTAGGGAACTCTCTCTCCCTTCACTGACTGCCACAAGCTTTCCCTTTCTCTCGCTTCCTCCCTCCATCTCAGGCTCTGTCGGTTCTGCCTGGCTGCTTTCGTGGCCCCCCTTCCCACCGCGTGTCAGCCCCCTGCTGAAAGAGAGCAAGAGCGAGACAGAAAGAGAGGCGTAAAAGCGATACACAGAGGAATAAAGTAGGGGATGAAGAGTAAAAAAGATCCAGGGAGAGGTGCGGTAATCGATTTATTCCCTCAAACTGATATTTACAGCGTTTTTATTAACATTTTTGGTAGGGTTCCCCCCCTACACACACACACCCACGTTCTAATACTGTCATTATTCTTGTTGAGATTTTAAAATAATGACATAATTAAGAAACTCAATTTTAATTAAGATCAAGGGAATCATGGTACATGCCATTAAATACTGAAAGAAACTTCATAAGCCTGGGTAACAAGATGTTACCTTTTCTCTAATGTATTTTTTTCACTCTTCCTTGTCCAACCATCTGCTAATTATTTCTAACCATTATCTATTGTTATTTTGTTTTTGTAGGACTGATTGTGCAGTGGGTAGCACTGCCGCAACACCACTGCCGGGGTCCCTGATCCGATCCTGAGCTTGGGTTACTGTGCATGGAGCTGGATCTGCGCCTGGTTCTTCCGCTTCCTCTTTTAAGCATTTCCAAAAAATGAATACATGGGTTCTAGGAATAGATTAATGCACCGACCAGGTTGTATTCCCACCTTGTTTACAGGGAACCTTTTCCCAGAAACAGGATAAAATGGTTACCAAAGATGAACAACCAATCGTGTCTTATGTTCTAGATGCAAGCCGTCTGTTCAATGGGACACCATGTCTAGGGCAATAATTTTTTTTTTTTTTAAGGAGGGTAGGGTATTTAGTATCATTAATACAGTCAGTATGCTCACAACAATCTCTGTATGGTGCTGTTTATTTAAGAAGCATGAAGGAAGACTGGGATGTGGTAAAAGGCAAGAGAGGGATAAGGGGGTCCTTGTCAAGGTAGCAAGGAAAGGTGTCAACAGCTTCAGGACCTAGAGCGTTCTCTGCAGAAGTATCTCAAGGTACATTCATACCATTTGCCACATTTGATCTTTTAATAAGAATTCCCACACTTTACCTCAGATATACAGTATACTGTTACCGAAGCCTCTTTCCACTGGTTGTACTTGTGATGGAAGTTAACTTTGATTTAAACCTCATGTTGTGTATTCCTTAATTTCTTAATGACCTTTCTTGACTGCACCTATAATGAGGATAAACTTTAGCATTAGCATTGGTTAAGTGCTTTGGTTGGTTTCTTCAAGGTGCTGAACTCCTTTGGTTTTTTGCTTAGTATTCCCCACAATTTGGTTGCAATACTGCTAAATATTTAAGAAGGCCTATCATTCTTCAAGTCTTTTGTGTTGCCCACAGTTTAGCCATGATAAATTATGGCTCCTCTAGTCCAATCCTTGACCACCTGGGAACTTGAGCCTTAAAGCCAAGCAGTGCAACACAATACTTACTCACACTTAGTCCTACCTGTCCTTCATGCTACTTTTTTTACCCTATAAATCAATAACACTTCAGAGCTAGTGGGAATTCCACTGTAGGGAATGTTCTTAACAACGTTAACTAATTGACTTGCACAAATCTAAGAAACAATCTTTACCGCAAATTTTAGCCAAGATTTCATAGCTTTATTTTGTAGCCTCATGCACACAACTCAAAGTCTACAAGTGCATCTTCTCCTTAATGAGACCAGTTTTAGAGCGGTTAACGAGTCAAACCACTGACAGACAGCAGGGTGACACTGTTGCTCCAAATATAATACACTTTTCCCGTGTCTGGGTGTCAGGCCAAATCTCTGCGGGTTTGTAAATTCTATGTTGGCTGTGAAGTCGGCAGCAGGCGGAACCGTAAGCAAAGCTGGAGGAGAAGAACAGAGCGCGCGGGAGAATGGATGAATGAATTAGTCAAGGGTCAGCGATGATTCTCATTAAAAACAAATTACTGATGTTGAGAGGGGACAGCTGTGAGACTGGGGCCTAATGGCCCTTCCGCCCTGGCTCAGAACTCAAATACACCCCCCCCCTTTAAACTGTCCGTCACCCTCCATCCCGCCGCCCCCCCTCCTTTCTTAACGTCCCAGAACCCCCTGGGAGTGCTGTCAACCTGGCAGACAGGAAGTGGCAAAGACAAGCGCACCTCCCACAGGGACCTCGGCAGAAATAAAGCAGGGTTGAAAAAGAAGAGATAAAGAAAGAGCTGATAGCAAAAGAGTGCTGGACAACAAAACAAAGAACGAATTGAGTCTCGTTAGGTTTTCATTGGTTTATTTTGATCAATAGGTACCTTCAGTGGCTGAGATGCTAAAGTGACACGACCAGACAACTACTTCTACCATGAGAGGTCCAATTCTTTGGAAAGACTCAAGCAAAGCTAACCCAAAATACTGATCTGATTAGTCAGGTAAAGAGACATTGAGGGGACTCACCGGGCACCATTCCTGTGAGCGACGGGGTTGAGTAGCTGCCCTGGCCAGCTGGGGGAACGTGAGGAGGGTAACCTGGAAGCGTGGTGCTGCCTAGATCACGACCTGGAAGGAAGACCAAAATCTTTTGTTTATTTTGTCAAATTATTATGGAATTTAATCTCCATGTGAGAACATTTGCAGTTGAAGTGTTTTATTCCTCAGTCAGACCAGGTTAATGAACATCCATAAGTCAGACTGTTACAAAGCGCTGGAACTGGAGACTCCTTCCACGAACGCCTTTCTTTGTTTCTTTATAACACATTATATGTGAAAGACCTGTTATCACAGACATGGGATTTGAGTACAAGACAGAATCAGACTCTGAGGTATCTTTAAGAATCCCTGCTCGGGTGCCATAACGACACTTTACATGGATTTGGTGACCCCTGTGTGGTTAAGCACTTCCCGTTTCTTTAGCACAGTCAATCGGCAGCACCTGAGGTCGCACCTTTGTCTCCGTAATGGTGCAATTAAACACACAAACACACACTGATATGTGACAGAACCTGGCTGTCTCTGCTGTAGCTTCTGTATAGTTAGACATTTTACATGTTCCTTATGCTGACCTCTCTCTCTCGCTCTCTCTCTCTCTCTCTCTCCTCTATTGTCTTTCTTCTTTTTCTTTTTTGAATTTCGATAAGGGCTTATTTTGTCTTTCCTGTTCTACACTGACTATGCTTCTGGGATTTTCTTCCGCCACCAAAAAATAGAAATCATCTTCATTCATCTTAAAACAAGTCAAAAGAGTCCGATTAATTTTATTGCTTGTATTATGACTAATAACTTTACATATCATTTGTTACATGTGTTAGCTTTTTATATTCAATATGTGATGCTTCAATAATTCAGTTAAACTACGCAAGAAATTTCAGGCAGATTTTATTTAAAATGCTTATCTTTTTCCTTCTCTCTCTCTCTCTCT
>JAQQZT010000013.1:2903495-2913896 GCA_030068275.1 Clarias platycephalus | reverse complement strand
TGTGTGTGTGTGTGTGTGTGTGTGTGTGCATATATATGTGTGTGTGTATTAGGGAAAGGGAAGGGAAAGGTATTTAGTGGCGCACGGCATTAAATGAGACCGACTGTTGGGAGGCCATTTATCGGTACGCGACTCCGGGGCGGCACGTGGCAGCTCACACTGTGATCGTTGGCCAACTAGTCTTTCACACACACGCACACCCCCACACACACACACACACACACACACACACACTTTACTGCACACAGCATTTGTGTTCATGACCCAAACTTCACTACATGACCTCACTCACAAGCACACACACATTCCGGGTCCCTCCTGATGTCCATCTTATCTTGCATCTATATCACTCGTTCTTTTAATCTCTCTCGTTCTCTCTCTCTCTCTCTCTCTATCAGTCTGGTCGGATAATTAGTTCAGGGCTCAGCTCGTTGGAAGACTGATTTATCGCCGGCGCATCGACAGAGCGATTTCAAATGAAGTAAGGCAGACGAGCACGCGCTGGGTTATGCGCTCCCCCGCCAAGCCCGCGCCCGTTAATTAATAGATCCACCCCAAGTTAATGTTTCCACCATCACCCCAAACTGAGAGAGAGAGAGAGAGAGAGAGAGAGAGAATAGAGGGAGGTGGGGAAAATAAGAAATAAAATAGGAGGAAAAGAGAAGGGAGAGAAAGGAAAAGAAACAAGGAAAAGAAATAAAACAACGCAGATGGGGTGAACAAAAGCTGAAAACAGCAAGTCATCGAGTAGAAAAGACAAGCATGAAGAATAGAGAAAAGGGAGAGGTTGAGGATGAGGACGGAAGAGGAGAGGAAATGTGGAGAAAATAGATGATGGGGAAAGAAAAGAGAGGATACAGTAAAAAGGAGGAAAATACAGTGGATGTGAGGAGGAGAAGTAAAAAGAGAAACCAGATGGGAAGAGGATGATTCAACATATAAGAAAAGATAGAATGATAACGTAAAAATGAAAAGAAAAGAGAAGAGAAGACAAAATAAAAAAAACATTCTAACTGTTTTTGTATTAAAGTACTGACTATGGTCATATCACTAAGAGGTTATTGATATCTACACAGTCTGAGCATCAGGGTTCAAGTTGGGCTCTGATACACACACACACACACACACACACACACACACACAAACATACATCCTCTCTCTGAAATCCTGGCTGTTTGGTTCTCTCTCACCATGATTGTTCCTATTTTAAGAACCAAACACACACCCACCCACACACACACACACACACAAGGATGCACCCCACAGAGCCGGCATTGACCTAGAGGTTAATGCCCCAGTTGGCAGGTTGGTAACCTTCGACCCCGTCAGCTTTAGTACTCAGCAGTGAAATGGACTGAGGAATTATGGGGCTTTGAGATGAGTCTATAGATCACTGACACTGTCCCTGACCATCAGTGTGATGTGTATGATGACCAATCCCAACAAAAACAATGGATCAGCAATTAGGGTTGCTTTAAATGAGTTCATATGTTCTATGTGTTTTTATGACAAACACACTTGTAAATTTGGGTCGCAGTTTTGTAAATCAGCTACTTCAACAAAGAATTTATGATTTTCCACTTTCTTCAATAAGGGATTTGCTAATATTTAACAAGAGTCACTGAAGAACGCATTTATCATCTATTACATATTCAATACTTTGAACTATTACAATTTTGAGAAAATTACGGCTTGGCAACTGAGAAACATTGACATGAACCTAACACTAGCTAAGAAATGGTTTTAGCTAGTTAGCATATGACCCGCTATTTTTCTGAGGTGAATTGGCTATTTTTGACTTGCTGCCATATGTTAAAGTTTTTACTTTATAGTTTTACTTTAAATTTATATTTTTCAATGACTATAAAGTGCAACACAGCTATTACACACTACTAATTTATATAATTTTTGTGACCTTTACAATAAAACTTACATATAATACTGCTAATTTAAACAATATTTTACCTTAGAGTTTTAATAGCTTCAATATCCAAAACTACTAATTTCAACAATATTTTACTACAGCATTTCAACAGCACTTAAACCTAACACTATTAAAAAATAGTTTACCTCAGTCTTTCAACAATATTTAAATCTAAAATTATTAAACAATTTTTATCATCAGCATTTAAATCGACCTAATATCTAACGGTAATAGTAATATTTTACCTCAGCATTTCAATAATAATAATATCTAACAGTATTAAACAATATTTTACCTCAGTGTTTCCGCTGTACTATTATCTAACAGTATTAACCAATATTTTACCTCAGTATTTCAGCGATATTTATTTCTACATTACTAAACAATATTTTATCTCAGCATTTCAACAGTATAAATATTTAAGAGTATTAAACAACACTTTACCTCAGGGTTTTAATAGTGCTAATATCTAACAGTATTAAAAAATATTTTACCACAGTGTTTCGACTGTAATTATATCTAACAGTATTAAACAGTATTTTACTATTTTTTTAAACTATATTTTAAACAATATTTTATCTCAGTGTTTCAATTGTAATTATATCAAACATTATTAATCAATATTTTACCTTAGCATTTTAACGGTACTTATATCAAACCCTATTAAACAATACTTTACCTCATTATTTCAATGGTACTAATATCTGACACTATTAAGTGAGGCAATATTTTACCTGAGCATTTCAACAGTACTTATATCTAACACTCTTAAACAATACTTTACCTCATTGTTTCAGTGGTGCTACTGTAATATCTAATACTATTAAGTGAGACCATATTTTACCTCAGCATTTCAACAGTACTTATATCTAACAATATTAAACAATATTTTACCTCAGAATTCCAACAGTACTTATATCTAACACTATTAAACAATACTTTACCTCAGTATTTCAGTGGTACTAATATCTAATACTATTAAGTGAGACAATATTTTACCTCAGCATTTCAACAGTACTCATATCTAACACTATTAAACAATATTTTACCTCAGAATTCCAACAGTACTTATATCTAACACTATTAAACAATACTTTACCTCAGCATTTCAATGGTACTAATATCTGACACTATTAAGTGAAGCAATATTTTAACTCAGCATTTTAACAATACTTATATCTAATACTATTAAACAATACTTTACCTCAGTGTTTCTATGGAACTAATATCTAACACTATTAAGTGAAACAATATTTTACCTCAGCATTTTTAACAATACTTATATCTAATACTATTAAACAATACTTTACCTCAGCATTTCAATGGTACTAATATCTAACACTATTAAGTGAAACAATATTTTACCTGAGCATTTCAACAGTACTTATATCTAACACTATTAAACAATACTTTACCTCAGTATTTCAGTGGTACTAATATCTAATACTATTAAGTGAGACAATATTTTACCTCAGCATTTCAACAGTACTCATATCTAACACTATTAAACAATATTTTACCTCAGAATTCCAACAGTACTTATATCTAACACTATTAAACAATACTTTACCTCAGCATTTCAATGGTACTAATATCTGACACTATTAAGTGAAGCAATATTTTAACTCAGCATTTTAACAATACTTATATCTAATACTATTAAACAATACTTTACCTCAGTGTTTCTATGGAACTAATATCTAACACTATTAAGTGAAACAATATTTTACCTCAGCATTTTTAACAATACTTATATCTAATACTATTAAACAATACTTTACCTCAGCATTTCAATGGTACTAATATCTAACACTATTAAGTGAGACACTATTTTACCTCAGTATTTCAGACGGACTTATATCTAACACTACTAAACAATATTTTACCTTAGAATTACTAATGTACTGCCTGGCCAAATAAAAAAGTGGCACATTCTAAGATTGAATTCAGGCCACTTTAACTATGATTACAGCACACAATGTTGTGTTTATGTCAGTTCATGTGTGAAAATTATCATGCTCCCTGAACCACTCTTTCACAATTTGAGTCCTGGAACATGGCCGTGCCATCACGGAAGAACAACTCCATAGATGTGATCTGAATCTGGTCATTCAGTACATTCAGGTCGTCAGCTGACTTCATTTTATTGCCACATAACGTTGCGGAGTCTAGACCTGAGCAACACACGCACGCATGACTGTTCCGATTTTAAGATTTATTTTAAGATATTTGAATAATTTACCTCAGAATTTTAACAGAACTTAAATCCCCAGATCATAACACTGCCTCTGGAGGCTTGCAACACTATATGCTCTTCTCTTCTGACCCTGATTTGCCCATCTCCTTGGGATAGTGCTATTCTGCTATACTCATCAGACCATGGCATTGTATTGCTGCTACAAAAAGACCCAGGTTGAAACCCCAGCCCCACCAAGTGGCCACTGTTGGGCCCTTGACCAAGGCCCTTATCCCTCAACTGCTCAGATGCATGATGAGGCAAAATGTTGCCCTGGATAAAGGTGTCTGCCAAAATGTGGTGTAATTTTAGTTGTAAGGAGTGTTTATTTGCTTATTTACCAAACCATCTGAGGAACCAAACCATCTGAGTAATATTTTAACTATCAACTTTCCATTATTATTGTGCCTTTAATTTGTCTGTATAAAGGACTTAGCTAGCTTTAACAGTGGCTTAATCAGAAAGAAGAAATGGCAAAAACACGTAATTCATAGCATATTAATAGACATCAAACTAGTTGTGTATGTACGTCATTATTGCCACATATAAGCCAAGCCAACATAAAACAGCACAGTTGCCAACTAGCAGCGCAAACACAATTGCAAACTAGACAGTTGAATATACACGCAAAGTTTAAAAATTCTGATTTACTACACTATAACTATTGCATACCACTGTCACAACAATGCAAGTTCAGAAAATTAAACTAAATAGTTGCATAGACATTAGAATTAAAAACAAAATAGAGTAACTGTAAAAAATCATTAGTGTATTGTAGTCTGTCCAAAAAAATGTTTTTGTTTGATTGAAAATCCTTGATGTTTATGTATTTAATTATGCAGTTAGCAGACCCCCTCTTATTGCCGTAATCTTTCCTTTATACAGTAATGTGCAAAAGTCACATGCAAATAAATGCTATAGAGCAAGTATGCCTTAAAAAAAATGTCTTCACACATTTCTTGTTCTCATGGTTCTTATGAGGACTTGCACCAGCTACTTAGTCTGAAAAGTGGCTGCTTATATAATGTGCTGTTTTTTTTTTCTGGCATACAAATTTTTTTTCTGTAACATTTCATTTTGTGATGTAAATCAGAAATGTTTTTGTAATAATTCAATACAGTCCCAAAAAAATCCATAGGATACTTTGTACTAAAAAACTGGGCGGCTAAGACTTTTGAACAGTATTGTATATACATTAGCAGTTATTGAAACAGAAATAAAAATTTATTTTCATCAACATTATACGTAACATTTACTTATGACCAATTTATTTATGTTAATGAATGACTTATGACCAATTTATTAAAGTTATTTCTATTTAATTTCGGACAACATTTGCATGACATATTGTGTGAAACTCCATAAACTAACACTGAACGTGTATCTAAAAGTCTAATGTCAAGTATGCAAGACCCTAAAACAAGTGTTCACTACTTAACCCTTAAACCTTTGTGCCCTAACCCAATTTATCTTAACATAAAACATATAGGCAGTGTGTCAGAAGCGGCATAAGCTCACACAGGGCAAGGGTCAACGTTAGGGTCCAGAAGGGCATAAGGTCAACGGTGAGGTCGGAAACAGGTCAAGCAGCGCCGGCAGCCAGGCAAGTGAGCCTTTTTTTTTTTTTTCGGCTGTGCAGCCCAACCCTCTCGGCTCTTACCTGGGCGGGCTTGTTGATATCAGGGGTGGGGTAAATGTCAGGATCGAACACGCACTCCAGTACCTCGAGCTGCTGCGGCGTGAAAAGCTCTCCCCGCATCTGCTTGCGCAGGAAGTCCCGCCCTGGGTGGGCGTGGCCATTCGCCAACGAAGAGTCCTGAAGATCTGAAGGGAATAAAGAACATAAAAACATTTAAATGAATAAAGACACTATATTGCTAGTTCAAAAATATGAATGTTTTTGTTTGAAAAAGTGGGGGTGGGGCTAAGGAGATAATTGTGAACGTTTTATTGTTTTTAAATTGAAATTCATGAGTGGTTCAGTGGTTAAATTTGTACGGAAACTGTTCCTTGGAAACAGTGGACTAGATAAGCAGTGAGGTAAAGTGTGCACCTAGCTAGCTTAAAGACATTAGTTACACTATGTACAATGAAAAAAGCAAAACAAAAACCATTAGGGAAATTTCAAAAATATCCCTCAGACATTTTGAAACTAAATTACAAAGGAAAAACACTGCAATTAGGCTTAGCGTTAACTTCACAACTGTGTCAATCTGAAATATCAACATTTACCTCAGACGTCTTGCTCAATTACTACGAAAACATTCAGTCTGGCTTAAATAACACTTAGCATGAAGTTCTAACCAAACACCAACAGTGGTGTGTCATGATTAAGTAACTGTATTGAGAGATATTGGGGAGAGAAAATACGACAAGAGTAAGTGTTTATACTGAACCTTGCAGGTTTTAGTTTTTCTTTAACGTTTTGTACGTCCTGTAAAACGAAGCGCTGATCGACGCAAGTCAAAAAATTTTTTTTTCCTGATTTCTTTTAACAAAGAGCGATGTACAGGTGATGATAAGCTGTTATAGATGAATTGAATACTAGCAGATGGACGAAAACACGCACACACACACACACACGCACACACACACACACACACACACACACACAGACGAGTTATTGCAGAGTTTTCTGAGGAGACAATTATAAGAGCTGAGAGAGCCACGGGCTGCGAATGATTACAGACAACGAGGGACGGCCAAAGAGAGGAGAATGGAGACGAAAATCCCACACACTAATACACACGCACGTACGCGCGCGCACACACACACACACACACCGCTTATAGAGCCAATTCATTTCTCCAAAACGCCTTTTGCTAGAGACCTCAGAGGCCATGAGCAATCGGCACTCAGACAGAGTGAGACAAACACGCCCGAAATGAAGAGAGATAAAGAGAGAGAAGTAGAGAGAGAGAGAGAGACACACACACACACACACAAAGAGAGAGAGAGAGAGAGACATGTGAAGTGAATTAAAGTTCATCTCAATTATGTTTATATCACTGTTATAGTGTGTGTATGCACTCAGCTGCGCATGCACACACACACACACACACACACACACACACACAGTCTGGAGTGTATGATCTGTGATGTTTTGACCCTCTTAATCCTGGCGGTCAGCGTGTCTGATAGAATTCAATTGATCAATCGTGTCTGTGTGATGGCACCATTTCAGCCGGCTTATTGCTTTCACTTGAAAGACACACACACACACACACATACACATACACACACACAAACACACGCACGCGCACGTGCACACACACACACACGCATGCACACACATACTCACAAAGAAGGTTGAAGGTTTCTGAAAGCTTCTTTCTCATTTGCCATCATGTGCGCGTGTGTGAGAGAGAGTGTGTATCTATGACGTACTTGTTACACACATTTTGTGTTGTGTTATTACATAATCTGTGTGTTAGTGTGACTGAAGAATGTGATCATTATATATTGAAGAGTGTGTGATCTAAATAAGAGTGGATATGGGTGTGTGTGTGTGTGTGTGTGTGTGTGTGTGTGTGTGTGTGTGTGTGTGTACTGTACTTCTTACACACATTTTTGTTGTGTTATTGTGTATTGCGTGTCTGTTAGTGTGATTAAACAATTCTGTGTGTGTGTTTTGTATGCTGTACTTGTTACACACATTTTGTGTTCAGTTGTTGCATAATATGTGTGTATGTTAATGATAATGTGCCTTGTTTCTTTTCTTTTTCTAAACTTAAAATTTTTTTTTTATTTCATTCTCTCTTCTCTTCTTTTTTTGTTCAGTTCTCACTTTCTCTCTCTCTCGCTCCTCCTCCTTTATCTCCTTATCAATCACTTTCATTTCTTTTTCCTGTTCTTCATTTCTCCCTTTTCTCCAGTCATTTCTTTATCTCTCTTTTTCTCTCACTTCTCTTTCTCTTTCCCTTTATGTTTTTTTCTCATTTATTTTCTTAACCTCAACCCTAATCTTTCTCAGTCATTAAAAAAAAGTTTGGGTCTTTCTTCCTTTCCCTCAATCCTTCTTCCTTCATTTTACATTTTACCTTCTTCACTCTTCATCTGTATCTTATTCTGTTCGCTATAACTTTCTCTTTGTCTTTTACAAGAGGGATGTCGAAAATAATGAGTTGTGTTTGAACGCAGCTGTGGTTGAACAATCTAAAGGCACAGACTTTATTAGAGCTGGACAAACCCTCCATAGCGCCACCCGCAGGTTTTCTGGAGTGGGTTAATCCATAAATGGGCAAATGGGTGGAGCTAGAGCTTTTTGACACCTGCAGTGCAGCTCTCATTTAAATTATGCCAAATTTTTTGACCTAATATAATTTTAATTGATGAGTTATATCAAATAAAATCACCTTCTGTAAAGTTGTCATGAATGGGAAGTCCAAAAACGTTTTGCGTACCAGGCTACAAACATATTAACATGGGGTTCTATAGGGATTGACTCACTTTTTAAGCTAGTGGTCATTAGAGAAATTGCACATTTTATAACTTCCGCTATGGATTCGGTTTTCAGAACCGGAGGTCAAAACCTGTGTAGTTTCTAAGTAGGAGGGGCTTAACGCTATCTCTCCTGACGATAACAGCGACACAAACCAATCGCAAGCGCCTATGAGCTCAAATATGCAGAAAAGGGCAGATAGCGCTTTCCTCAGAGTATGTTACTGCAGGAGGAGCAGATCGAGACGACGTATCCTGGGGTTGCCATGACAATTATTTTGGAGGAGACAGCGAATAGGATTAAAGCTAGCTAAAGCTACCGCATTATGACAAATATTGTCCATTTGTAATGCATAAAAACATTTGATATGCAAATGTTTGAGTGCATTTGTTGATTTTGCTTGTTTTCTTGTATCTCCTGCTAACACACACACACGCACACGCACACACACACTTTCTCAGAGGTATTAGATATTCGTGTGGTATGTGTGTGTGTGTGTGTGTGTGTGTGTGTGTGTGTGTGTGTGTGTGTGTGTGTGTGTGTGTGTGTGTGTGTGTGTAATGCTCCGCCGCTGCTCCTTTGGCTCTTTGTTTTGGCATTGCTATAGGAAATCACCCTCTGTAACCAGCCACAAAGACCTCAGCTGCAGGCTCTGTATTTCACACCCACACACATACACACACACACACACACACACACACAGAGAGAGAGACTAGGATCTGATGGGAAGCTCTTCCTCAGTTCAGAAAGTAGAGACAATAGCGACAACGAGATTGACTCTCTCACTCTCTCTCTCACACACACACACACACACACACACACACAGGGCAATATGTTCTGGAAAACTTGGCTAGTTGAGTTTACCATTTTTGTATATCTTTAATTAGATATACTACTTATTAGCTGTGTAGCATAAATATAAACAGTACAATCTATACTATAAACTAGCTGGAAATATTAGCCACCTGTGTTAGCTCGAATTTCCTCTAAATATTAGCTAGTTGTGCTAGCTTGTGTGTTTGTTGTTTAGTGTTATTTGAATATACACTATATAGCTTGCAGTGCTACAGCTTTTAGTGTTGCACTAATATAAATTAGCTATATATTGTATGCTGGCTATCATGTAACAATGATAGCTAGCTATTTATTTCTGGAATTATTTGCTAGCTCAGCTAATAGTCCTACCTAACTTTTTTTATATGAAAATGTTAGCTAGCAATGCTAACTTGTTCACGCCTCATCTGGTGTCACATGAAAAGACACCATCTATATGTACTCGCTGTTATATTTCTCTCTATCAATATTAGTTAGTATTTGTCATTACATACATGTACATTTTATATACTAGCTGTACTCTAGCTGTGCTAGCTAGCGATTTTTGTCTATGGAAATATTAGCCTTCTACTGTAAACGAATCTCTCTCTCTATACATATTTCTCTGTCTATGTGTGTGTGTGTGTGTGTGTGTGTGTGTGTGTGTTTGTCTAAAAGTACAGCCATCTGTGTCGAAAAAACTAAAACTTTAGAAAACCCCTGTTCTGTCATGACTTTCCTTTTTTTCAATTTTTTTTCACTTTTCTAGCTTTTCACATTTTATCTCTATACTCCTCCATCCTTTCTTCATCTTCACTCTTTACATATTCCTTTCTCCCTTTCTAATATTTATTTTCTTTTTTCTATTCCTTTATCACTTTCCAAAGTTTTTTTTTCTTTCCTCCGCTTCACTTTACGTCTCTGCCCCTTTCTCCAGTCTTCATTTCACCTTTCTTTTTCTCCCTTGTTCTCTACCTCTCCTTCTTA
>JAQQZT010000013.1:2869931-2889149 GCA_030068275.1 Clarias platycephalus | reverse complement strand
TCCTACAATGTGATTTTCTGGATTTTTTTCTTTTTCTTATTTTGTCTCTCATAGTTGAGGTATACCTATGATGAAAATTCCAGGCCTCGCTCATCTCAAGCGTGAGAACTTGCACAATTGGTGGCTGACTAAATACTTTTTGCCCCACTGTATACTGTATATAACCTTTAGGGACAAAATATATCTAAGCTCTCCGCTCTGAGTTTTACCTAACATGAAACAGTATCCTACAATGTCCTTCCTTCTATGGCCTTATGATAACACTAGACTGATTTACTTCCATCTTTGTAGCTTAAAAAACTCTGGCAACTTTATTTTCGTTATGAAACAGACACTGAAACAGGACCTGGTTTCCTCTGTGTTACAGCTGAAAGTGTATCAGAACACTCTGTAATAACAAACAAAGCGCAAATTGGTCTTCACTTTCAGAAAGCAGTGTGTATGTTTGTGTGTGTGTGTGTGTGTGTGAATACGTGTGCGTGTTTAAGGTCATCGAGTCTATGCGCTGAATGGAACGAAAGCGACTTTTCCGATGTGATCTATATCCTTCTCTCGCTTTTATTTTCCCTGCTGAGCCCCACTCGGCTGATAAATCGAAGCCGTGATTGATTTCAGCGCCGCTTCCGCCCTGAAAGCCTGAGAAGCGGCCTGAAGACCTTCGTGCTCCTCCATCCAGAAAATAAAAGCGCGATTAGCGACGCGCTCCCATTACGCTCCTTTATCTGGCCAAAGCAGTTTAAACAGGCCCAAATGAAAACTGCCAAGTGAACCGCCACCTCGTTTAAAAATGCGGACAACAAACAGACAGAATGGTTTTGTGTGCGGTGTGTGTGTGTGTGTGTGTGTGTGTGTGTGGAAGGGTTGGATGGGGGGGGTGGTGGGGGTGTGTGAAATTTCTCTCATTATCATGTTAGCAGAGTTTTTGAAAAAGAAAAAGAAAAAAAACTCTTGTGGTATTCAGTATATAGTGCAATTTTTTGTAAGTTTGTAGACATTTCTAAAAGTGTGAACATTTTTCCTATAGGCTAGTGACAAAATCATATATTTCAAAAGGTATTCGAAAAACACTTGATAGGGACCATAGAGTAGGGCACTATTCCTGACATTAGGCGAGTCTGTTCGGGTTCGGGTCAACACCTGATTCTGTAATGTGCTCTAACTCATTCTCGTATCAAGATTAACAAGCATTCACAACAAGGCCAAAGACCAGAACTGCTGCATGGACCACTGGGTTGTCAAGTGGTGCACCATGTTCTGGATGTTCATGCAGCAAAGTGCTTAAATGGACTGAATCAAATCAAAACGGGTGTAGCAGGTATTTCTGGCACCTCACAGCTCCAGCGTTCAGAGTCTGCGCTTGTGTTTCCGTCTGTGCCGAGTTTTTTGTTGGGTTTGCAGGTTATTAGTTCCCACCAACAACATATCGATTATCGGTGGACTCCTAAGCCGAATAAAACTTGCAGCTGGTTGAACCGTGATAATCCTGATCTGGATAAAGTGAATGGTTCTGACATAAGATAAAATAACTGGAAAGAAATGAACATGAAAGCTAAAATGAATGTAAATGAATGAGGACAGATTTCCAAACACCACGACCTCTCTAGAACACCCTCAGAATACGAAAGGGTAGAACTGATACAGATTTTTATAGAGTTCTCACAAGTTTTGGATGTGATTACGTACAAGAAAAAAAAAAAGAAAAAAAAAACGTTTAAAATCAAAATGAGAGAGAAACCTGTTTCTCATCCCTGTTCAAGTTCAACCTAGACTTTTGTAAGGAAGTGTTTTCTTGTGTTGTATGCTTTTCGTTTTAACGCTAACGTGAGGAAATTTAGCGTCAACCTTGTGGGCGTGGCTTTTCCACAGTGTGGGCGTGGCTTTTCCACAGTGTTGGCGTTCTTCTGACAAAACGCGTTTTAAGGTTATAAAAATACTGTTTTTCCTGTAGGTTTTGATTGTTTTTTTCTCCACAGTGAATGCTTAAGGTTTCCCAGCCAAACAAGTAAATTAATTAATTAATGCTTTCACATGGGCTACCGTATCCTACAGGATAAGTAATAGCCTATGCTTGCTTTATTATTATTATTATTATTATTATTATTTTCGCGAACTGGATTTAATAGGAATGTCTAGTATTTTCTATACACACGGATTGTGTACACACCCCGCTCTCCCAGCCCAAATCTACTGGTTTATCTCAGGCACATTGCATTTTCAATCATTACTAAATTATTAATCAACAGATATTAAAATGAAAAAACCACGGAAGAACGCAAAACCTTTACTTCCTCATGAGATTTATTTTACTCCAAACAGGTGTTTGAACCGTAAAGGAGGTTTTACAAAAAAAAAATAAACTTGCAAAAAAAAAAACTTTCCATGGTATAATAATAATAATAATAATAATAATAATAATAATAATAATAATAATTAGACCCTCTCTTGAATCCATTATGTGCTTTATTCATCATCAGACAGATTTATCTCTAACTGCACATGCAACCCAAAAAATCTATCAAAAAAAAGAATTTACTTTTTTTTGCTCTTTCTTCCCACCAAAGCTTGTGTATAGAGAAAACTAAAGTGTGTCCTACAACCGTGCACGTTCAAAAAAAAAGTGCGTAATATATTTCGTGTGTGTGTGTGTGTGTGTGTAATCTTTTTCTCGCTGTGTGTCGGAAAGGAAATGCGATTCGTTCCGGCGCTGAAATGCGTTAAATGCAGCGCTTCATTCAGCACGCCGCGAGGTGTGTGTGTGTGTGTGTAAAAGAGTGTGTGTGTGTGTGTGTGAGAGAGAGAGAGAGAGAGAGAGAGAGAGATAATGTGATAATAATAATAATAATAATAATAATAATAATAATAATAATAGCATTATTGTTAGACCATTTTTAGACACCTACTACAGCAACAACAAAGACAACAACCAAAGACAACGCCAAATTAATGACAAAATTAAGTCGGGTTTGCTTTGTAATTTGTCTTAAATTGTAATAATATTAATGATATCAACGATATCTTCTGTTTTCCTAAAACAAAAGCGTTTATCACTGTTTATTTATTCATTTATTAATTCAATCTCCAGGGTTCAAGTAAAACATTCAATGTTTATATGCATCCATTTGGCCTTATTATTATCATTACTATTATTAATATCCATAATAATAGTAATAATAATAATAATAATAATAATAATAATAATAATAATTATTATTATTATTATTATTATTATTATTATAATGATATGACCCATGTGATCATGTCAGAGTTCATTTAACACTCAAGGAGCTCATTAGAGGATTTTTCTTTGGGTTTTTTTTTCTATTTGTTTGTTTGTCTCATCACCGGATAACAGAAACAAGTCATTCATGCTGCTTTACATTTCCAGACTTTAAGCCTTAACATCTGGTACAGTAAAGTCAAGTGCAGAACGACGCAAAATAGATTAGCTGATATTCAGAGACTGTAGAAAGATTGATATGATTCAAAACAAGCAACAGAAATAATGAAGAGATTCTCTAGAACACTCATTTGTTTTCCATAAGATCCTGTCAGTACTGGATGTTTATACATGTTTGGTAAAGAATCGATTAGTGGTCATTTGAAACCAAACATGAAATTTAAATACCTGTTCATATTTGTAGAATTGTGGATTTTAAACACAGTAGTGTAGCATTCACTGCTCTTCAGCTCACATCCACATCAAGAGATCTTTTTTTTCCTTTTTTTTTTTTTTACTGTGTTAAGAAGCAAAAAGCAAAGCAACCAAGCGGTCTTGAGAGTCCCAATCCAACAGCAAGCACAAGTAAGTATTTCTCAAAGTGTTTATCTGACGCACATTTTAAGAGCTAAGTTCATCCTTGTTTAGGTCTAAAAAAAATAATAATTAACCAAACAGCTACAACGATGCTTAACACAAAATCCCAACACACTTAACTTACTTACAAAGTAAGCGTACTTTTCTATTTGTCATGAACACATGCTTTTCACAAAAGCCGTAAGTGAAGGTTTCTTAAAAGAAACGAAAAATGTACAAACTACTAAACTGACAAAAACATGTTCACCTCAGCCACACAGGAACGAATACACATTTCGTACACCTTTATTTGCAGGTCAGACTGCAGAAATTCAGATAATTTAAATCATGTCGCGTTAGTCCTTCTCAGGAATTGTTTTAAACGCTTTATAAAATCTCACACTTTATGCACAAAACAGGTCGCGTCCTGAATATCTCAGCTTTTAGGCATATAATGTGCAAAACCCAACCGTGAGGACGCTGGGGACATGTTTATGTCAGTAATTTAATGCAATAAATGCAAATCAGTATGCACAAGTGATTTTTTTAATGAATGATTATAATTACTATTATTATTATTATTATTATTATTATTATTATTATTATTAAACTTACGGTGCATCGCGGCGAACGGGTCGTGCTTGCAGTGAATTTCCATAGGTCAGAGGTCACGGCCACTTCCAGGCGCGTTAAACGACGTGAACGATGTGATGTTCAAAACCAAAAAAAAAAAGGGTTGATTTTTAAATTGTTTTGTTTTTATTATTATTATTATTTGAAAATGTTCAGTCCGTTCAGTCGGTTCTCCAACACTTTCAATTTAAACATAAAAATTAAAAAATTAACTTGAAAAAAGCCAAAGAGTTAATTAAACGACGCCCCAAGGAGAGAAAAAAAAGTGGTTATTTGATCTTCAGAGAAATTCTTGAAAAAAGAAAAATCACCATATTACAGCCAACAATAAGCTCAACAGTAATGTCTGTTCGAATGCATAAGGAAGGTCCGTGGTTCTGGTTGTAGTTGTGGTTGTGCAATAAACCCTTGTGGATGAAACAATCCGAACAGGAAGCTCATGCATGCACCGGTCAAGAAAAATCAGCCATGATGTAAGTCGTAAATTGTAAAATCCCGTTATTATTTTTACACCTTCGAAACCGGTGCATTTCTTCCTTCCGTCAGTCCCGTGTTGGTTTCTTGAACTCCAAGCGTCCCATCAGATCGAGTTTCTGTAGAAGCCGCTCTCTGGAACTCCGACAGCGCGAGCGTCTGCACGTGAGCACCGAAACGCCGCATCTTACACATATAACGCGCGCTTTTTGTGACGCGCCATGGCACGAGCGAGCGCTCCGAGCTTCTTGTCCCGGACGAAGATATATATATAAATGTATACTTATATTATTAATAATCAAGTTGTCAAGTTTTGCGATTGCAGCGAAAATACGAATCAATACCTTCCTCAGGCTGGTTGGTAAAGGAATTCTACATTTAAAAAAAATTAAAATTATTATTCAACGTCCGTCCGTTTTATAAGACTGAGTGCGTGAGTGTGTGCGTGAGCGGCGCGTTCCAGAACCCGCTCTCGTGTGGACAGCGCCGGGGCTGAGGCGCTCCGAATCTACCGCTCCGCTCTGCCAATCACGGGACACGCCAGCCAATCACAGCGCAGCGCCTCAGCTGTCGCGTCAGCCAATCACAAGTCGAGCTCACACTCGGAGGATGCTGATTGGCTGATTGACAGAACGCTCTTCCAGGCTGACGTGTAGTATCCGAAACGTTGTCTAATATCACACCGCCAGCGGTGCTGATTTAATGTTTAATTTTTATTATTATTATTATTATTATTATTATCATTTTTAAAAATGCACAAAAAAAACTTTTTGTGCTCTTTTTGCTTTTGTAAATATGCAATTTAACACTTGTGTCATTTATTAATTAACTGATTTATTAAGAAATTCATCGGTCAAGGTCATAACAGAGTTGTTTCATTTTAAATATAGTGCATTATATCCTATATACTGATTAATATATCATAGCTGTAGGGCACATAAATCAGACTTATTATATAACTTAATTATATAACTGTATAATGTATTATTTTCAAAATTTAGGTTTAGATTTAGATGTAATGTTTCCGTGCATTTGCACGAATAAATAAACGAATAATTTAACACTTTGTAAGCCAGTATTAGATAGACTTTGTTAAAAAATAAAGGTCAATAATAAAAATCTATCATTGGTCAATTCATGTTGTACATTAGCTATATGATTTTTATAATATGCGTTATACATGCTTAAATAGTGCAAGGGTTGCCATATTATGAGATGATTTTTTTCGATTTGATTTGCAATATTATAATCAATAAATTAATAAATAACAAAGATTGATATTTAGATATATGTATGAATTGTATGAATTGATTGATATCCTTAACGTTTCTCGTTCTCTATGTTTTGTACATTTTAATATCATAAACGACGTAGATATTGTTTGATTTTTTTACTTTCACAAAACCATCCCTGTTTTTGTTTTTCTTAATTTTTTAAGGTTTGTCTGTGTTGTTTGATATTTGTTTTATTAATAAAATTCTATTGAAAACCAAAGGAGAAGAGCAGCTTTAAACGTGGATGATAACGCTAGTTAATGCTATACTTTACTTACTCTTCATTTACAGAATTATACATTTTGTATGGTTTTATATTTATTAAACGTAAATAGATTACTAGTTTTTACTGTAAATATAGCTGTTTTTGATTGGGTAGCAGCTGTTCACGCGACGTATTTCACCGCGCGCATCTCGCCAGGGGGCGCGCCTATAGGTCCTGCAAGTGCACGCGCGTCACGCACGCCAGGTGACCTACTGCACTACACTACGCCCCAAACCGCTTAATATCGTCTTTAAGGTAAAGTAAAAACTATGGTAAAAAATATAAACATTTTATTATATAAATATGTCATTTATGTATTTCATTATAATTACACAGCAGACTGAGTAGCATACGTGTAAACCTGAAAAAATGACCGACGTGGAAAAAAATATATTTTTTCAATTATTCCTGATTATTTATTTATTTATTTATTTATTTATTTATTTGGTTTAATTTAAAGAATGAAGAAAAAACATAAACTGTCAAATTGTTTTTAGGTACATATAATTGAATATTATTCATGCAGGTAAAGTTTACAAACTCTAACAAACACGGATTTTCTCTCATTAGCATGTTAGCTAAGTGTTTGTGTTTGCTTGTTTGATGTTTGTTGTTACTGTTTTTAAACTTCACAGACGAGCGACGGTTAAAATTTAAACTGTTCTCATGAGGAAGCTCGCGCGCGCTTCTTTCAAATCAAAACAAAACCTCACGTTGATCACGTATTCTCTTCAAAAACTATCACTTGGGAATTGTTTTGTTGCTGTTTAGTGATATTTATGAGTAAATGTGAATATGTTAATGTTAGTGTACATATAAGTGTAAAATTATAAAAAACATTTTTTTTTAAATAACATGAAAAGGTAGTTAGGTCTGCAAGAAGCAGATTGCAGTTAAATTAACATCATTATTGTGGATGGAGCCAAACATCTGGATTCGGGCTTGCCTCTTTAGGCTACTTGGAACGATTTGGTCAGTCAAACTGAGCGAAAAACGAATGTTTTTGAACGAATTGCAATTAAAAAAAATAAAAATAAAAATGGGGTTCTAAAAAGTGTACCTTCATCTACTTGCTGTGGCACTATTGTTTATACCTTGATTTGTAAATATTTTCACCTGCAAATGTGGATATAGTAGATATAATGCACGATAAAGGGTGCAAAATACAAAATTGTACGATTTAGTAACTTTTTTGTATTGAATGTGTAATTAAAATCTTCTTTCGTAAAGTTTAATCCTGCTTTGAATTTTTTTTTTTTTTTTTAATACATTTGACATTTTAAGAAAGCAGTAAAAACTAAAGTATTAGTAGAAATCACAGGTAGCCATATATATATATATATAAATTTTTAATCTAGAATGCAAACGAGTTGCACTGCATACCCTGCTGACCATAATGACAAAATTTTCTCTATAACGTTTAGATTGGATTATTTAAAAAAAAATTCTAACAATACACACGTGTTTAAATTCAAACGTCTTAATCCTAAATGCCATCAACCAACAAAATGTAGCTCCATCAAAGATTTAAGACCCCCATTGCTGGATGATGAACTCTAGGTGTTAATTCAATCCTGGAGATTTTGCAAGCACTCATTTACTCCCACGTCAAAGACATGGAGGTAATGTAGCTTAGATGATGCAATACCTCTGGCCTATGCTCTATTAGATAGATTAGACGATCTATAAAGATCTCGTGTTTTTTTCTGTGTGTGTGTGTGGGGGGGGTTAATATATTGTTTTTGTTTTTTGTTTTTTTTTGCAATAAATGCATCTAATGGATTCTGTATCAATGTGTTAAATGTTTGTAGAAAAGCCCAATGTAAATAAGTTCAATGTGATCTGTATGCACATCATAAGATGTTACTGTTGATGCATTTATAGTACTTCCGCATTTTCAATCCGGATGTGACGTATCACTCACTGCTCTGTTTCTTAATGTTCAGTTGATATTTCATATTGATAATATTCAATCATATAGCTTGAGGTACGGAACATGCTTTTTAAAAGTACAAAAGATACAACCCTCAGCAAATATATCAGATAATTATATTATATATCAGTAATATTTTGTTTTTTTGTAATTGCAATTAAATTTATAGAATTCTAATGCATGCTTATTTTTTATAACCGATTTTGGAGTATCCAAAGTTTCCAGTTCCAACATCACAACACACTTTACAGCACCATTAACTCCTAAAATCACACCTTGCTCCAAAAACTCGTCCAGTTTGATTGAAAGCCACCAATTTGGTCCGATCTTCTGCGTACCTGTTGCGCAAAAGAGGCATTTTTTTGTAAATAAATAGTTTTTTATATATAAATAGTAAATGATAAATTAATTAATTAATTGATACCAAGGACCCAAAGTCGATAGATCAAGAAATCACGTGTACAAAGTTAAAGTCGGTACAGTGTACACTGCCTTGATTTGGAACATTGGAAGATGCGCTTATATGTTTTTTGTTTTTCTTTTCCCCGCTGGTTTAAAATGTAGGTCAGCATTTGACAAAACAAAGTCATATATGCATATACAGTATTCTGTTTATATTGGGTATTTTGCTAAATAAATAAAATTTTTTAAAGCATTTTACGCATGCGCATACATGCACACGGGCTACCGATGCATATTATATTATACAGTATAAACAGATTCAACTCCATGTTCAAACAGTGTGTGTGTGTGTGTGTGTGTGTTTGTGTTTGTGTGTGTAGGCTAAATGTATCACTGCAGGCCGCATTTCTTAGACACGCGTTCAAAAGAAAAACATGCATAATTTGATTATAGCCAGCTATCTTAGGTATATACATATATACGAAAGAATGCAATTCAGTGAAACGCTGAAAGTGGATAAAACTTTACATAAACACTGTAGCTGTTAATCCAGCTGTTAGTATCCACAACTAAGTTTTTGCAAATAAAAGACCAGCTGAAATTGTATGTCGTGTGTACTGCACTCGATCTAGTGCGTCTTGAATGTTATCATACGCGTTAAAAGTTTTGCAAGTTGGTGTGAAGAGGAAGAAAGGGAAACAGCAGGGCCTTACCCGACCGTCCGATGCGCGCCGATGGAGCTTTCTGATCCAAGTCCATACTGGGACACAGAGACGACCCGAGCAACAACGTTTTTTTTCTCTCTCTTAAAAAATCCTTTCCGCCACCTCTTGTCTTTTTCCTTTTTTCCCCTTCTTTTTGTTGTTGTGTTGCACTGCTTTTGGCGTGGTGCAGTTTGCAGTAAAGCGAGTGTTCCGCTCCCCGTGGCGCAGTGGCGAGTGTGCAGCGGCCTGAGACTAAACGCTTTAGGTGGAAAAGAGTCTCCGGAGAAAGCGCGACACGATTAAGGGGGCAAAAGAGCAAAAAGGAGAAAGGGAAGATAAAAGAGAGAAAAAGAGAAAGCGAGGGAGAGAGAGTCGTGCGTTCTGTGCGCGCGCTTAAGTTCTCTCTTTTTTCTTTCTTTCTCGTTCTTCCTCTGTCTGTCTGTCTGAGACGCGCGCGCACATCTGTTACACTTGTTTAGGAAACTTTTTTAAAACAAGTTTTGCTCTCTCTCTCTCTCTCTCTCTCCCTCTCTCTCTCATACATAAACTTCATCCACATCCATCCAAGAACTAGATACCTTTTTTAGTTCCTGTTTACAAAAATTTCAAAACTAACAATCAGTTTGTAGCACATGCTGATTTATTTAAAAGTTCATCACAAATACAAAATGTAATAATGTACACTACGAGCACAAAGTTCTTCCCCAATTACCTCCAATCAGCTACAGAAGCATGAACGTTGTGGCATTAAATAGTGCTGATCATTTTAAAGTGATACTATAATTTGCAATAACCCCCAGGATTTATGTCGTATAACTTTGAGATCAGGGAACGTCTTTATGTGTTTAATTTATTTCTAAGTATCTTGCTCACCAGGTTTAAATCTCTGATTCATTAGGACAGCATGCTTGTTTCCTCTTCTTCTTCTTCTTCTTACCACAGAGTGCGTTTAACTCGCTTCAGTGACCTTGACCTCAACAACGACCTTTCCTTAAGAGATACTGGAGATGCTTGTTGCATAATAAGATGATGACATGAGTTGAGTAAAGTAAAGGAGAACTACAGAATATATAGATGTTTGGATATATTGAACAGTAAAAAACATATATTTACAGAATGTGTAGCTCACAGTCAGACCCGCACTGTAGGAGTTTATTCCGTACGTGATTTTTGGATTATGAGTTTGTAGTTTGCTTCAGTGTTCATAATTTAGAGTATTTTTAATGCAACACGTTTTCAGGGAACAAAAATGTGTGAAGTCAAGCTAAATGTGTGTATTTATTTAAATAACTAATATATTAATTTGGTAATTTATTCGTTTATTCTTTTTCCTTTTTAAAAGAGTAATATCGACATGACCCTGTTCACCTTTGGTCAGCATGTAAATGAAATATAAGTATAAATATAAATATAGCAAATGCATTCTGGAATGTCAAATAATATCAAATAATTAAAAGCAGATGTGGATCGCTAAATAGATTGGTTGTGTGTTTGTTTTCAGGTATTACAAAAGGGCGAAAACTTTTGCTAAAGAAAACAAAATTTCCCGCAAAATGTCTCGACTGCGTTATTGCGCATCTTTCTTCTTATTAATATTATTATTATTGTTATTATTATTATTAATAATATTATTATTCTAGTTATTGTTACTGTTACTATGTAAATCTATATGTAAATGTATATAATACGCAAAATATTCGTCTGGAGCCTCTAATTATTATTATTATTATTATTATTATTTAGAAATGGAAGGAAGTAGACTAACTTGTATTTGTCCCTCATAATTGCTTACTTTATACCTTCGTTAAACGAAGTCGCGAGAAATATTGTATAATAATAATAATAATAATAATAATGACGGCGTGTTGTATTTCCTGGAGCTCGGTGGCAGGATAATGAAGCTCGGGAAGAGAATTTTAAATGAATGTAGCCCGCGGGTCAGGGAGGATAATCCCGACCCAAGGTCACGCGTGTCATTAAACATTATATATACTGTATATATTTGCAACATGGCTCGTGCGCGCGCGCGTGCGTGCGTGCGTGTGTGTGTGTGAGTGATATAAACGACTCTCAGGGTTAATTCCCGGGGGTATTAGAAGAGGAATAAACCCTAGTGCTGCATTAGCACACACACCCTACAGTAACATCTGTAGTACTGTAGATTAACACACACCCTACTGTAACATAAATAAAGTTGTAAACTGACTAATAACCCACAGTAACGCTGCAAATAAACAAATAACCCACAGTAACCTCAGTGTAAATTAACACACAGCCTACAATAACTTCAGCAACACTGTAAATAAACACATAACCTACAGGGTGTGTGTGTCCCCTATATAACTCTGTATATTAACACACAACCTACAGTATCCTCTTTAACACTGTACATTAACACACCATAACAAATTAACACACAGCCTACAATATCCATGTAACTTACAGTAACCTCTATAAGGCTGTAAATTAAAACTCAGCCTACAGTAACCTCTATAACGCTGTAAACTGAACACATAACCTAGTAACCGTTATAACAGAGTAAATTAACACATAGGCTAACATACAGTAACTTCTGTAGTGCTGTAAAATTAACACATTAGTAACTATTATAACGGTGTAAGCTTAACCCATA
Organism: Clarias platycephalus; assembly: GCA_030068275.1. Lineage (NCBI taxonomy): Eukaryota > Metazoa > Chordata > Actinopteri > Siluriformes > Clariidae > Clarias > Clarias platycephalus. The sequence goes on along the minus strand of JAQQZT010000013.1, from coordinate 2,877,039 downwards.
ACCTACAGTAACTGTTAAAATGCTGTAAATTAACACCTAATCTACAGTATCTTAATCACATAACCTACAGTAACTGTTATAACACTTTAAATTAACCGACATGTTTAACACTGTGAATTAACACACAACCCACCATAACCTCTGTATAGTGCTGTAAATTAACATGTGACCTACAATAGCATGTATAATGTCATGAATTAGAATGTGCTGTAAAATTAATAGTCACATGATTTGATGCGGTATTGATTTACAGTGTTAAATTACCTGCAGTCTGCCTACAGTTACATCTGTAATGTTATGGATTACCTCATACTGTAACACTCACTGTGCTGATTTAACACTTTCAGGGTTGACTTAGAAGTTATTAGCGGCGCTGACTTAAGGTGACTATTAAACACACATGCTTGCTACCGAATTCGCTGAGTTAGCACATACAAGTGGACTTATCATCATAGAGTGCTTCTGAAGAAGTAACTTGCATTGAATTACATGTATGAATTTATCAATTAATACAGATAACAGTTATTTCATGTTTCCAGGGTAGCTGGTGTCTGCTTTATATTGGAGCTTTATATACAGTAGGAGCTGGAGGTGTTCAATATTATAACAGGGTGCTTCATTTAACATCCTGATTTAGAGAGCAGGTCTAGATGTCATGCATGGGGAAGGGAAACCATAAATGACACAGTATTCTCTCTCTCTCTCTCTCTCTCTCTCTGTCTCTGTGTTCTCAGGTTTGTATAAGAAAGGTCATGGCATGTTTTTACACACACTTAGGCCTACATCGACCTACGCTTACATAGTTTCGGCCTTATGCTTTCGTTTCTCTCTTCTCACCTTAGTTTCAGATTTAGTTTGCATTTAATGTTTGGTGTCTGCTTAGTCCTTAGTGTATCCACATGAACAGAAGGACTTACAGTACATCATGCTGATGACTTTTGCCATTAACATACATGTGGTTATTTTAATAACCTGAAGTGTTATATGGAAGCCTTACTGGTGTGTGTTAACGGGAGGGCTTCTGACATTAAACTGTGCATTTGGGTTTTCGGAAATGCCAGGTATAGGACAAAAGTTATCATTACTTTTATAACATGTAAGTTTGACCCCTTCCAGAATATGAGCATGACATCACATAAATGTAGAACTCTCAAAATAAGCATATTATTATAAATTTTTTGGTCACAGAAACAACCGAAAACAATAATAAAAAACATTTGATCATGTGTATCTATGCAATTTCTTTGCCTGTGTGACTCATTTTCAATTTATTTGCTCAGTCATGTTTGTACAGTTGGTTAAAATGAAAATGAATTAAAATTCAGTTCATCATATTGCCTATTTTGTGCTGAAAAAAGGTACATCGTCACTCTATACTTACTGCACAATCCTGAGCCCTAGATATGTTTATTAAAATAAAAAAGCAGAACGAATAATGGCTAAAATGTTCTGAGCTTTAAGGGCTGCAAAGCAGCAACACAGCAAATCAATACAAACCTCTCCTGACTGGTGATACTGGAGGTGACAATGATGATGATGATGATGGTGGTAGTGGTCATGGTGGTGGTGATGATGGGAATAGTCGGATCCAGGAAGGCCCACATCCCCCTTCCACATGTCATGAGGACTCACCGGATGGTTTAATCATCAATATGAAAATATCCAAACACCAACTGAGGATCTGATCGATCCAGAGCAGCTCCAACATCTCACTAACTTCACACCCCTTTAATGTGAACTATGGATATAGGGCGTATATGCTAGCGTACAGTGACTACAATATTACTCCAAGCTAATTTATTTAAAACAATTTACGTCAGAGCTCGTTTACAAATAATTAAATATTTCCCCTCTAAAATCGAAATGAACTGATGCAGAGAGACACAAAACAGAAATTAGGATCTAAGCAATTCTGAACAGTTCCACTGTTTCGCCTAAAGTCTCATCATTCATTCCCTCCTCCTCCCTCTCATTATTATTATTATTTTTTCTTGTGGCATTCTAATATTTATTTGACAAAACGCGCCCGCTTTCCATCTCCTCATTAATTTCATTAATACTCTAATTATTTTCGGGAGGGCCTCTGATTGGCTGTATGAGACGGGCGCGCTGCCCGGGTGGAACCGGAAATAATCGTGTTAGACCGAGACGCAGGAACCAAAGCGGACAATTAAAACAATAAGTAAACAAACAAATAAGAGGGAAAAGATCAACAGCATTAATTAAGCTTTTGTGGTGTGTGTGGGTTTTTTTTATATTATTATTATTATTATTATTATTATTATTATTTCTCTGTATTGGTTTGGGGTTTCATTAGGATTGTTGGCTGGTTACCAAAAGAAACAAAAAGTTTAAGTGAAAGTTAAAAGTTTGGTGATTTTTTTTGTCATCATTTATTTTGGAAATTACTGTACTTTATTTAATTACAATCTAAAACAAACAAACAAACAATCCTAACCCAACCTTACCATGAAGGAACAACATATTCTTTTGTTGTCTAAAATGTTTAGTCTAAAAATGATAATTAAAAAACTTATAGAAAAGTTATTTCTTAATTATTTGTCTTTTTTCTTTTTGTTTTCATTCCTGCATTGGCATGATTTATGAATGTGAAAATAATTCATGATAGAATAACTATCCAGCATAATGAACAACAGTGGTGATGCCAGAATTTGTTTTTTTGCAATAATGTAACAATTTACTTGTTTTTTTTTATTATTGTTGTTGTCGTTTTGCCAAAAAGACTGTAGTTTCTTTATGTTTTTCTGCAAATCCTGCCTTGAAAGTAGATTTTAAAAGCTTCAAACAAACAAACAAAAAAGATCAGATAATAGTCCAGGATCTTGAAAGTGAACAATCAGTTTAATACAATAACAGGCATGTATATTTAATATAGTTATAGTATATATAAGCCTTTGTCAATAGAAAGACGTGTTATTGTGTGTGTGTATGTGCGTGTGAGAGAAGAGGAGAGCACAGAGCCGGGCTTGGCCTTGTAAACCTGGGTGTACACATTTGGCCCAGCACCAGGCCAAACAAAAGAGGACATGAGGTTTCACCATGAGGCTTTTTGTTCCCGAACCCCATGTGACGTGTAGTGACACATAGGGGTCAAACCGGGCCTCCGCAGCCCATGACAAGACCCAAACACTCCACTAACAATACCTCTGAATGCTAAAGGACCTCTCAATGAGAGTAATTCCCGTCCATACAGCCACGCAGTGAGGAGTTTGGTGAAGTCTATAAATCCTGTACTGACAAATACGTATACAATTATCACTTTCAAAACATTAAACTTATTTTTTATTTGATAAACAAAATTAGATTTTGAAGTTCGATATAAAAAATAATAAATGAAAGTCTCACAATTTTTTTTTTACAAATATTGCATTTTATTTATAAAATCATCCCTAATGTGGCTATTTTCCCCACATACTATATTTTTCCTCCTGTATTTTAGAAATTGCTTTTGAATAAGCAAGATTTTTCTTTTGTCCTTTTCCATGCCATTGTATACCAAAAAAGTGTTAATTAATTACTACTGATATCAGAAACACAAGTGCTAAGTTATAATACTTGAGATAGTACTGTCTTGTCATGAGGTTTAATTATATCTCCTCTATAACTTGCATTATCAGTAAATCAGTGACGCGTCCTGGATGTATTCTCCTTAAATAATTTTCGTCTTTGCAGGACCTGGATAACTTATTTTCTCTGGTACAAAGAGGAGGCAGTACTGATGTGCACATGAAGGGTGAAGAGGCGGCCATTTTGACTTCTTTTACCGAATCAAAAAACGCTCCAGCATCCTGATCATGATAAGAAGACGAAGATCTTGTCCTTGTTAATCACTGGCCGATTTCCTCACAAAAACTAAGTGTTTATTCTGGAGCAAAAAAAAAGTCAAAGAAAATGAAGTTTAGAAGAAACGTAACCTTTAGAAATGGAAATGACGCATCAGTTTGACGGCCTTTTTCATGCACGGGGAAATGAGGTGCCATTCAAACCAAAATTGTTTCATCTCCTGAATTGTCTTTAGAATCTGGCAGAGGTGTTGTAAAATAATTGCTTAAAAATCTCTCCCTCTTTCTCTCTCTCTCATACACACATACACACAGAAGTTCATTTTGAGGATTGTTTCTGATTATATAGGTCACATTCCACTAGCACACTGACTCTTTCACTGGATATTACTACAAATGCTGGTTTTTATCTGTTTTGGATTACACCATGCAGTGTTGGAGTTTTGGGTCAAGTTAATATTTATCGTTTTGAAGAATTAATTGTATTTTCCTAAACTATCTGATTTATTACTCGTTTGAGATTTCAGAAATATGGCAATAGATTTTTCATGGTCTCTCTTCCTCTAATGCTACAAAGAAGCTTCCAGCAGGTTTTTTTCTTGGACATGATGTTAAAGAAAAGGGACAAAGGGCACATTACAGGGCTGTGAAAAGGTATTTGCCATCCCACCCTTTTTTTTTTTTTTGCATGTTTGTCCACTTAAATAACTCATCAAATTTTTTTACTATTACATACACAGAGAGAACCCGAGTAATTACAAAATGCAGTTTTTTTATGTGATGATTTCATTTATTAAAGGGGAAAAAAGCTGTCCAAACCTACCTGACGCTATTTGGAAAAATAATTGTCCCCTAAACCTAATAACCGGTCGTGCCATCCTCGGCAGCAACAATTGAGATCAAGCGTTTGTCATAACGTGTGTTTCACATCGTGTGGAGGAATTCTTGCCCGCTCCACTTCGCGAAATTGTTTTAATTCAGCCAAACTGGAGGGTTTTCGAGCATGAACGGCCTGTTTAAAATCATGCCACAGGATTTTAGTCTGGAGTTTGATTAGGCCACTCCAAAACTCCTTTTTTTTTTTTTAGCCATTCAAAGGTGGGTAATATTAAAATTTGTTTGAGGACCATAATCATTTAAAAATAATAATAAAAAATCCAGAAGGGGCAAATACTTTTTCACGGCGCTGTAATAGCGATTTATTATATTTAATGAGTTGATGAAAATAAACACAACCCCATGATTATATGGTTTTATTCTTGTTTTACTCATCATCTATACCACTTTATCCAGTATTCAGGGTCGCGGGGACCTGGAGCCTATCCCAGGAGACAAGGTGGGATACACCCTGGACATTTTGCCAATCCATCGCATGGCACACACACCCACATACACACACTCACACACACTATGGGAAATTTGGGAATGCCAATTAGACTAATCAGCATGTCTTTGGAAGGAAACTGAAGTACCCAGAGGAAACCCTCCAAGCACGGGGAGAACATGCAAACTCCATGGAAACAGAGACGGGAATTGAACTTGGCTGTGAATCGAACCCGGACCCTGGTATACATTAAAGCATGGAGGATGATGCTGCAGCTATCAGGGGACACCGTTTCCATGAAAGGTAAAGGTAACATCCACACGAATGGAAGGACACAGAATATTACCCAGAGCGTCACACTTACTCTTCTGGCTCACCTACCTTCCATAGTGTATCATAACACCACCTTCTTCCATTGCTTCATGGTCCAGTCCTGATGTGATGCTGATGCCCCAGTTGTAAATGGTGTACAGAGGTCAGAATGGGAACCCTGATCCGATCTGACACCTTTATCTCAGAACCAGCATTGACCTTTTCAGCAATTTGAGCTACACTAAATAGATAAAAGTATTTGGCCAAACCTGCGATGACATTGTATCCAGATACATATACTTGAGTATGGAGTTGGACCCCCTTTAACCGCTATAAAAGCTTCCACTCTACTTGGAAGACTGTCCACAAGATTTCATAATGTTTCTGTGGGAATTTGTGCCCATTCATTTTGGGCATTTACGTATGACGCCAGGCACTGATTCTGGACGAGAAGGCCTGGCTTGGAATCTCCGTTCCAGTTCATCCCAAAGGAGCTCGATGGGGTTGAGGTCAGGGCTCTGTACAGGCCAGTCAAGTTCTCACACACCGAACTCATCAAACCATGTCTTTATAGTCGTTGCTTTGTGCACTGGGGCAGAGTCATGGTGCAATAGAAAAGGGCCTTCCCCAAACTGTTAAAGTTGGAAGCATAGCATTGTCCAAGACGTCTTGGCATGATGAGGCATTAAGATTTCCCTTTACTGGGGATAAGGAGCCTGACTAAAACACCTGAATTCCATAATTCACAGTTTTGGCCAAATATTTTTGTCCAAAAATATATATATAGTAAATGACACATGGCTGAGAAGCGACCCCACACATGAATCTCAAGATGCTTTACTGTTGACTGATCCTCAACTCACCTTCATTCATTTCAAGAAGGGCAGCAAAGAAGCCACTTCTCTCCAGGAAAAACATCAGAGACAGAGTGATATTGTGCAAAAGGTACAGGCAATGGACTCCTGAGGACTGGGGTAAAGTCGTTTTCTCTGATGAATCCCCTTTCCGATTGTTTGGGGCATCCGAAAAAGATAAGTAACAGTGAGCGATACCATCAGTCCTGTGTCATGCCAACAGTAAAGCATTTTAAGGCCAGTCATATATAGGGTTGTGTCTCGACCAAGGGAGTGGGCTCACTCACAATTTTGCCTAAGAACACAGTCATGAATAAAGAATGGTACAAAAACATCCTCAGAGAGCAACTTCTCCCAACCATCCAAGAAGAGTTTTGTCACCTTAATCCCATTGAGAACTTGTGGTCAACCTTCAAGATGCCGGGGGACAAACAAAAACACACAAATTCTGACAAACTCCAAGCATTGATTATGCAAACATGGACTGCCATCAGTCAGAAGGTGACCCAGAAGTATAGCTGAGCAAATTGTGGTAGCTCAGAGAGTTAAGGCGCTGACTTAGCTCACCTCAGCTCCACCAGGTTGCCATTATTGGGCCCTTGAGCAAGGCCCTTAACCCTGTCTGCTCCAATGACAGAATGCAATGGCGAATTGCAGAGATCTTGAAGAAGGGTCAACACTGCAAATATTGACTTTTTGCATAAACTTAAAGTGCCCCTATTATGCTTTTTCAAATAGGATCTTTCATGCAGTGTGTCATGTAGCTGTATGTGAACATAAACTATCTGCAAAGTTGTGACGCCGACAGTGCACGA
>JAQQZT010000013.1:2823123-2840682 GCA_030068275.1 Clarias platycephalus | reverse complement strand
ACACACACACACACACACACACACACACACACACACACACACACACACACACACACACACACACAGTCTCATGCCCTGTCCTCCAGTGCATCATGGGTAACATTTTAGACGATCGTATGGACTCTGACACGCTGCAGTGCATCATGGGAAAACATCGACAGTTCTGATCCTTTATTGTATTTCACGTAAACATGTACAGGTATGCAAATGAGAGAAGCGTGTGTGTGTGTGTGTGTGTGTGTGTGCGCGCGGTACAGTCGTGCAGCTGTGGATCAGTGTGCTAACTGTCTCTCTTTCGAATCTGTCTCTAGAGGATTATATAAATACGAACAAATCAGGGGAGTTGGCCTTCCTGAAAACACACACACACACACACACACACACACACACACACACACACACACTAATCACTATATTACAGTGTACAGTGTCATCATGTGTTTCCTGTTCCCTCTTGTTTTTCTGCAGAGTTTGTGAGCGTGGCGAGTGACGAGCAGGGCTGGGCCGTCTCAGACAAAGACAAGGAGGTACCGGATCAGGCTCATCACACACACACACACACACACACACACACACACACACTTCTATCAAACCATCTATATGGTACAGTAAGGGAACAATCAGCAATGCATCATGGGTAAATCAAAAAGCGTGTTTAGAATTTTAGGTATGAAACGTTGTGTGTGTGTGTGTGTGTGTGTGTTTAGGCCCAGATCTGCAACAAAAGAGGCTTGGTGGCGGCGAGACGCATCTCGAATCGCTACTACACCGAGAAGACGGTCACCTGCCGCAACTGCAACAAGCTCGGCCACCTGTCCAAAAACTGCCCCACCCCCAAGGTACTAGCGCACTGACCTTACCCACAATCCCACACTGTCGATGACCTCATATCTTTTTAAGACATCAATCAGCGGTCATGACTTGTCTACCGGCGATCGCGACCAGGAAACAGTAGGAATGTTGGCCTTATTGTCGCTAAACTGGACAGAACAGCTACGAGAGGAATTACTTACTACCTCAAATTCACTTCCTGAGTCGGCGAAGTTCTGGCGATGTTTAAAACAGCATCTGATACACGAGGAAACGTGTTTAAACCAAGTCGAACGTGTCTCCGATGCCTAGACCTCAAAAAACTCTGGTCCTTTCAGCCACTTGACCTTAATGTGACCTTGCTTACTTGTGACCTTCCTTGCACGCTTGCGTATTCCTCATCCTAAACCGGTTCGTCTACAGGTTGTGATGCGAGGTCCATTTAAGTTCTCTGCACAATTTATTATTATTTTATTACTTATGATATATAAATAGCCGATTCCCACTTGTCACTTCCATGTCAAAGCTACAACCACCGATCAAGTGAAGACCAAAAATTGTGTTTCCGCCGAACCAGGTGACGCCAGCCACCTGAATTTTTTCTGTTCGCTCCTTCCGCTTGCTTGAGCTCACAGACGCCCGTGATCGCCCGTAGAGCCGCGATTGATGTGAGAGCGCTAAGTGCCTTCCATCCCTCCCTTCTGAGACGGCTCGGCCAATCAGCTCTCTCCAGGCCCTCGAATGCGAGAGGCTACAGCATCACCCGGGATTTGAACTTACGATCTCTGGATGATGGGACAAGCTCGTTTTTTTTTTTACCTGGCCACTTGGGGGCTCCCAGGACTCTCTGGCGGGGTTTTTTTTTTTATGAGTTTCTTAGAACAATAGACCACAAAGTCTGGTTCAGTTTGTTCAATGAGAACACAATCGTTCCACACTTAGGAACTGTTCCCTTGTGTTTAATGGCGGCTCACCAACCAAGTAGGTGCATACTGCCACCTGCTGTATCGGAGGGTGTAAATACGCGAGTGTGTCCAAGAACGATGCTCAAAAAAACTATTTGAGCGCAGTCGTTTCTCGGCGCCGTACGAATCAATCGTGCCTAATGTGATTACGCACCTTAATCGACTAAAGTTGTGAACTATTACCTGAGACAGAAGCTTGTAGTTTGTTAGTTTTTTTTGAGGTGGGTTTGTGTGTTTGACAGAATTAGGGACGTTTCGAGGCACTTTCAAATTAGGGCCCCAGGAGTCGACAGACTCAAGCAACAAAAGCTTTGCGATATTAAAATTGTGCTTGATCCAGCACAGAAGGGGGATGTAATAAAATTTTTGAAACAAAAGAATATAAAAAAAAACATGATGGCAGCGTTATTAGAAAAAATGCAGTCCTTTTTTTTAGACAATAAACAATGTTCCATACAAAGCCGTGCAAATAGCGTAATTTTAGTGGTTGTCAACTTCATCTGCGTTTTTCTGTTACATGACACATAAAATTGTGGTCATGTCACAAGGATCACAAGGTCTTAGCTCAACTCTGAATACGAGCCAAATAAATTAAAAAAGGTGTTGCGTGTGTTTAATGGACATCGGTTTTAAACCTGGTTTCCGGGGACCTGGCGCTGATGTGACTGTGTAGGGGGGGCCAGGGGGGTATGTAGGGTGGCGCATTTGATATTTTTTAATGTATTGAATAATATGATTTTCTATTGTAACTCTGACTCTGTTTCTGTGTGTGTGTGTGTGTGTGTGTGTGTGTGTGTGTGTGTGTAGAAGGCACCATGTTGTTCGCTGTGTGGTCTCCAGGGCCATTTTGTAAAAAGCTGTCCAAACCGTCACTGCTCGAACTGCGCTCTTCCGGGTCACACGTACGACGACTGCCTGGAGAGGGCGTACTGGCACAAACGCTGCCACCGCTGCGACATGACCGGCCACTTCGCCGACGTGAGTGACGCCCACGTTACAGGATTTCACGGACACAAGATTACACACATTTCAAATGGAAGAGCAAAGGGTTGTGTGATTTAGAGTGGGAGATAGTGATAGTGAGTTCCTTGCCTATGTGTGTGTGTGTGGATGGGGTCTTCCCCTGGGCTGTTCCTTTCCTCATTAAGAGAGACGCTTCACAGGCAGTGAGTGTAACTCGCGCACACACAAACACAGCTCGTCACCTCCTGACAACAAGCCCGCTGAGAGCGACTTGAGGTAGAAGAAAGACGAGTTAATGAGGAATTAAAGGAAGAACAAGTGCGTGATGAAGTAAACTGTTGTTTTGAAGTTTACAGTGCAGTCACCTGTAAGGGCGCAGCGATATATCGAGATAAAGAAATGAGAAATATTTTCAACCTGGCTTTTAGAAATGGCGCTCGTTTTAAAATCTAATATCGTTCACTTTCAGGAACAATTTATATACAATTATTAAACTGAATATTTATACATATATAAACAGAAAATATATCATGTTTGAAGTTTGTTTGTGTGTATTTTCAGCACTCAGTGATTTGATCACAAAAACCTTTTGGGATTTCGAACGAATCGGCAAAATTTTAGGGGAAAACTTGAAACCCAAAATGCGTCTTCTAGGGGAAACATTTATACATGGAATTTTTTAAATTTTGCTTATCTGGAAGTTGAGTCGTGTCAACTAGCCTTACAATTTCGCTAACTTCTAGGGGAAAACGTAATACATACAATTTAGACGCTCAGTACAGTTTTTCTAACTTTTAGAGGGAAAATAAATACACAGAATTTTAGAAGCTCAGTTAAATTTTGCTGACATTTTTTGGAAAATGAACACAAAATGTTATAGACTCTACAATTTTTCAAGTTAAATTTTTTTATTTTTCAAGTTAAATTCTGCTGACTTTTTGGGGGAAATGTACAAGTAACATTTTAAAGGCTCAATATATTTTTTTTTACTTTTAGGGTGAAAATCTATAAAAGTAAAATTTTAGAAGTTTAGTTCAATTTTGCTTATCTGAAATTAAATCAAAGTAAAATTCTAGGGGTTCACTACAATTTTGCTATGTTTTAGGGTAAAAAGGCAGAACTGCATTTTAAGATCACATTTATTTTCATTTGTTCAGTTAGTTTCTTGCAAAAGGTGTCCTTTACATTGGCTTTTGTTCATACCCCTTCTCTCCACACAGGCCTGTCCTGACATCTGGAGGCAGTACCACCTCACGGTAAGAAATCTCACACACACACACACACACACACACACCGAGTGAAGCAGCAGATCTGTCCCACCCTCGCTCGGTGCATTTAGACAAATTGTTTCTCCGAGCTCATTAAAAACAAGAATTTTAAGTAGATTAAGACTTAACGAGAACTTAACGATTTGGTGATATTGTCTAAATAAGCTCTGTAAAGGTGCTGCTTCACATGAGAGATAGTCATTCATTAATTGATTGCAGCATTAATGTGTTTTAATGCGTTATTGTATTCTTGTTGTCAAGACATTTGTGTATCTGCTGTTATGGGGACACAAGGTCCTCACAAAGGGCCGAAAACCTGCTCACATACACACACACACACAGTTATGGTGACCAGGCAACTGTACTCACACCGTCAACACTCTTACTTACTCCCAGACTCTCCCTTTGACACACACACACACACACACACACACACACACACAGTTTTCTGTGGACAAAGCAAAGGTGCTCACAGTGTCTAAAGTGTCTCACACAGACTCTCTTTTTCGTGCGTGTGTGTGTGTGTGTGTGTGTGTGTGTGTGTGTGTGTGTGTGTGCACGTTTTGTGAGTAAAGTGGGTAATTGGCAAACTTGGGAAGCGTTTGCTCCCCATAGATTCACGGGGCTGAGAAGGCATGTGACAGTCACACACACACTCTGCCAAACGTCAAGGGGCAAGCTGGAACATCTGCACACCAGCACACACACACACACACACACACACACACACACACACACACACACACACACACAGAGAAGAGTGTTTCAATATAGACCTCAGTGTAAGAGAAAAGAGCAGGTTGTTTGTCAATTAAAAGACGTGATAAAGCATGAAATGGGCTGCCAGGATCACTCGACCCATCACACACACACACACACACACACACACACACAGGCTAATTAGGAAGCATGTATAATGAAAAGGCCATACGGTTAGCACAAGTAACACGGAGAGACAAAGCACAAGGTGAAGGAGATTCACACTCATCCGTTCACGATGTAAAGATAATAAGAATTTACACTGGAGTTTTTTTATTTATAAATAAAAAATAAAAACTAGTCCAAGAGAGATTAGAATGAAGCGAAGTTAAGGAAATGACCGAATTAGAGATACATTTTTTTTGTTTGTTGCAGAATCGAAATAGAAACCTCATTATACAGTAGGTCCTTGGTTTTAAAAACAAGTAATTGTGCATTTCCTCTACTGATTAAGATATTAATTTGAAATGTATGTTTTAATATATATATTTTTTTATTAATTTAAATATTCAAACTAAGCAACATTTATTTATTTCCTCATATTCAGAAAACATACTGTATAAGGTGAAGACATTTTAAGACATATGTTTGTATTTCTTTATGTTAAAGTACGTTGGGACTTTTGTTTGTTTGTTTGTTTGTTTGGTTGTTGCATATTTGAATTTTCTGTCTTTATTTCCTGACCTCTGTTTCTCAGAAATACAGAACTTTTCATTTATATATTTATTTTCCACCTTGACCTTCAGGTGTCTTGTTAATTCTTGACTCATTACACTAGAGTGTGTGTGTGTGTGTGTGTGTGTGTGTGTGTTTGTGATTCCTCTTGCTCCTCGGCTGTAATGATATATAATGGGCTCGGAGTCGCTTTATAATAGAGTGTAATAGTGGATGATGGTTTCATATGGACCTGTTCGGTTCTGCTGGGCTGCACCCATCTGCTGGGATCCTCTGGGTCCTGCCCTGCGTACGGCTGCGTGTGTACGTGTGTGTGTGTGTGTGTGTACGTGTGTGTGTGTGTACACGCAGTTAAATGGACCAACCCTCAACATACGGCATTTAAGGCCTTTAAACTATCTGATACTCGAGGGCTCCGAGTTAAATACAGTGCAGGTACGTGTGTGTGTGTGTGTGTGTGTGTGTGTGTGTGTGTGTGTGTGTGTGTGTGTGTGTGTGTGTGTGTGTGTGTGAGTGACTGTGAATGTGTGTGTGACACTTCGGGGAGCTGTGGCCTGTCGCCCTGCGCTCAGCCCACTCAGGTGTGAAAAGGCATTCTGTCAGAGCAGTCCTTGCTACTGTGTCTATTTATCGTATGTGTGTGTGTGTGTGTGTGTGTGTGTGTGTGTGTGTGTGTGGTCTGCACCTGTGTTCGCTAACAAACAACTTCCAAACTCGACTGGCTCTGCCACAAAACCCCAGAGAGAGAAAGCTGGTTGTTTAATGCCAGAGATTCGATAGCTACCGATTGTTTGTTTTTATCGTGATTAACGATAACATCGATGAAAAAATTAAACAGAGATGAGATAAATGATCTGATAAATGTAAAATTCATGGTTAAGATACCGTATAGTATCGTGGTATCGGAAGCAGAGATAAATTGTCAGTTTGAATGTACTGTTGAATGTACTGTGTAATAAATACACAAATTTCAATAAATTAGTTTAAAAATAAATGATTAAGTAAAATACATGTGAATTTTTTTACTGTGTACAAAATGAATTCTAAAAAAAGGAATCTAAAGATTGTTTTTTATTATTGACACTAGAATTTCACTGCACATCATTAGTTGAATGTTTGAAATCTGCTGTACATTATTGTTAGTATTTTATTTTATTAACATAATTAAATAAAATGCTTTCCTTCTGATTTTTAAAAGTCACATGACAAGCCATAGCATTAACCAACAACAACAAATTTCACAAGTTGAAAAACATTTTGTTCGGTTTGTACAATACGGCAGCATTGGGAAGTTTTAACATATAAAGTGAAGCCGTGAAAAACTTAAAATTAAACAAATTATACAACTTGAAATGTTTCTCCTGGTGCGAATGGAAAGTTTAGCATTAATTGTAGTTTTCTTAAAATGTTCCACTTTTTCAGTAGATTTAACAACAGAAATTAAATTGTTTCCATCTTCGAATTTCATTATTAAAAATACCCTTATCATTAACATTTAACAAGGTTTAAATATACAGTGTAATGAGCAATTTATAGAAAATTGTTCACAATATTCTGTAAAAAATGTACACCTAGGGTTTTGTACGCATTAAACTGTTCATTTATGAAACTAGCTCACGTTTGTGTTCAAAGCTTTAAACATGACGAGAAGAGAAGCCAGGGTTCTCGGATAAGGACACGATGAGGCCAGAAAGCACAGGGAGACCTCTTTATGAGGGAATATGGTACTGGAATAAAGAACTCACAGCGCCATCTGTTGCTTGAAAAAAGGAATTACAGCTTTCTTGCATCAGTGGAGCAAAACCTACTGATCGTGTTTTTGTTTATTTATGATAAAAGAGATTTGGGACCTGAAGTTAAGGTTTTACAATTTGCACAACAATATGAGGAAGAAATAATAATAATAATAATATTGATATCCTGATTGATAATACGGAAACGTAAAAGTGTGTGGCATTCATATAAGGACATGACGCGAACGAACTAAATAATGAAACTATTATTTTTGAAAAATTGACCTGCAGAAATTTGATAAATTAAAACTAAATTCAAACTTGATAAATTACTGCAGTTTATTTAATAGACAAGATTTAATAGTGAATTGGCCGTAGCTTGAATTTCTTTTATTGCAAATGAACACTGTCGGTTGTCGGAGAATCAAACTGATCGGAGACTAAATTAAAACATTTAGATGATGATATACAAAAGTGTAGCAAGTCCTGTGTGATGATGTGAGATAAGTATGAGCTAACTGAGCTAACTATTGAAATCGGATTGTATCTGATGTTTACACCACCCCTGACTTTTTCTGTTTGGTTTTACATTTTTATTTTACGTTAATTTCTTAAATAAAATTAATGATGTTTAATCCAGTTTCATCCTGGTACGTTTTTAAGGCAGTCCTGTACTTCTGTCTTCTATCTTCCATGTTTTTTCCCCCCAACTTCACCAATTCCGATCAGGTATTATTTGTTAAAAATGTAAAAAAAGAAATGAGTAAAAATTATAGTTTTAATTTAGTCTAAATGTTCATGTTCAGTTGACACACAGCTGTCAAAGTTATGCTTAAATTTTAAACAGTTTTTAAAAACTTTACTGAGAAAAAACTGACAATAAACCGTATAATTTGGGATCGTCAGCACTTCAATAGCTGCAAGCAAAATTTTCATATATAAACTAATAACTAACTAACTTAATTTCATATATAAACTAATGTTTGTGACTTTATCATTATATTAGAAAAACAATGAGCACGTCCTTAACTACAAATAATGACAAGACTGTGTACAATGTAGAAGCGTCATGAAGATTAACACAACACAAGTCTCGTAGACGAGTCGTGTATACACAACGTAGTTTAAAAAGCCCTTAAAGACGACAATGATTTAAAAATGGATGTTAAATCCAAATGAACTAATTAAATCCCGCAAACTTAAAATGGAGACGCCTAAAACACACCTGTATTGATGGATGATACGCGTCAGATATTACTTTCTCACTGACCTACAAAGCTGTAATCATCCGAGTGTGTATGTGCATGTGTGTGTGCCGTGTTTTGGTATAATAGTGGGGACCAGCCAAGTGTCCTCACAAAGATTGGTGAGTTTTGGCAGCTTTCCGGGGACATTTGGCTTGTCCCCATGACGAGAGGGTTTCCCCAGGTTCTCAAAGGATAGCAGGAGTTATATTTAGGTGAACCGTCGCGTTGGTGAATCATTCTCGGAGACATGTCCCCTCAAGGTCCTCACTCGGATAGTAAGACTGTGTGTAAGTGTGTGTGTATCGATTGTTGGCCCAGGGCAGGATCTCAGCAGGATGTCTTGTCAGAGCGCTGAGCACCACTCATAGATAAAGCTGTTCAGTACATTCGCTCTCTCTGTCTCTGTCTCTCTGTCTGTCTTCATTGTTAAAGTTCCTCGGCTAATCTGATGAATTTTCTAGAACTGTACTTCGGCTTCGTTCTCATTCTGTTCGTTTTTCGCTATCGATTCTATGGTAACAGTTCACACTTTAACCAGACGATGTGTTTATCAATGGTGTTGCTCGAGAGACATATATATCTCACACAGTACTGTGCAAAAGTTCAACACTAAACACAGTTTTTAACACTGGTTGTTTATATAAGAACCTCAGCAGCGACCTCGTTTCCCCTCTCGTCTGTTCCAACCGCTCAGCATTCAGCATCAGCAGTTATACTGGACCAATCACCGGCCTGATCATCTGCCACGCCTTATGTTAGATTATTTTATTTTTTTATGCTTGAATGATTGTGTAACAGACAAAAAACCCTTCCTCTGAAGCGTCTCAGGTAGAGGAACTGGCCTGAACCTGATGAGAGATAAAACGTCCCTCATGAAACCCAGAGAACTGTTCCTCAAGACTACATTACAACATACGAGAACATCTGGACTCTTGGAAGCGAATTCTGAGGAGATGTTTAGGGGCTCAAGACTTTTGCACAGCGCTGTACACTGCTTTATTTCTTACAGGACCCTAAACCGTGCGTCTCTGCTGCAGTGTTAGAGCGCCTCCTGGAGGACGCGGCGACAACATTCCTCTAAACGGCCATTTCAGATTCCACATCGGTGCCGAATTAATCCTTTGACTTTCACCCATGCATGGCCGACGATAAGTGTGTGTGTGTGTGTGTGTGTGTGTGTGTGTGTGTGTGTGCGTGCGCGTGTCATTGTGCGGCACGTGGCACTCGGTGTGTTTACATGCAAATGATGTTTGTAATTAAGTGCAGCTCGCTAATTGTAGCCGAGTGGAATCCTGAACACTTCCTCCTGTCAGGCCTTCACCTCCCTCTCTCTCTTTTCCCTTCACCTCCCTCCTCTTTTTTTCTGTCCATCTCTCTTCCTTCTATCTCTTGCTTTTATCTTCATTTTCGTTTCTGTCTTTCTCCTCCTTTTCCTTTCACTCACTTCCCTTTTTTCTTCACCTCCTTTATCTCCTCATTATTATATCTCCTCTATTTCTAACTTATCCCTCTTTCTCCTCCCTTTTCTTTCATTCCTCTCCTCCTTTTCCATCCATTTCTATTTTTCTGCTGTCTATTTATTTGTCCTTTCCCTTTTCTCTTGTTTCTCTCTCTCTCTCTCTCTCTCTCATCCTTTTACTTTCTCTTTCTTCCTCATTTCTCATTTTCTTTCCTCTTCCCTCTATCTGTATTTTCCTTCTTCTCCTTTTCTCCTGTTTTTTTCTTCTCTCTCTCTCTCTTATCCTGTCCCCCTTTTCTTCCTCATTTCTCTTTTCCTTTCCTCTTCCCTCTCCCTGTATTTTCCCCTTTTCCTTCCACTTTCTCCTGTTTTTCTCTTCCCTCTATTTTTCACTTCACTCGCTCCATTTTCCCTTCATTTCTCTTGTTTTTCTCTTCTCTCTATCTCCTCCTCATCCTTCTCTCTCCTCCCTTTTCTTTCATTCATCTCCCTTTTTTTGCCTTCACTCTTTTTCCCTCCATTTCTCATTTTCCACTGTCTATTTATTTCTCCTTCCCCATTCTCCTGTTTCTCATTTCCCTCTATCTCTTCATCATCTCCTCTTTCTTTCTCCTCATTTTCCTTTCCCCCTCTCTCTCTCTCTCTTTCTTTCCCTTTACTCGCTTCCTTTTTCCTTCCATCTCTCTTTTTCCATTTCCCTCTTTCTAATTTTCCTTCCCCTTTCTACTGTTCTTTTCCTTCTCTCCTCACTTTTTCTTCCCTCCTCTTTCCCCCCCTCCCCTCTCTCTCTTTCTCTGTCTCTCCCTTTATTTCCTCGTTCTCCGTTATCAGGTCAGGTGGAATCTCTTAACCTGGCAAATTTTTTTTAAATGACCCCCCCCCCACACACACACACACACACCACACACAGAGCATCTTTCAGTAAGGTATGCAGCGTTGTCCCTGTGACCTCCCTCTAATCCACCAAACACACAAAGACTGTTTATTTTGAGCGTGCGTCCAGGTACGGGTCTCTCTCTCTCCAAGAGTGTGTGTCTGTGTGTGAGTGTGTGTGTGTGTTCTGAATTCATACTGGTAACAGTACAAATTATGTGCCTAGTGGATTAACAATAGAGCCAAGGTGAAGAGCCAGGGCCTCTGTGTGTGTGTGTGTTAAATGTGTCTGTAGTATAAATAAATAAATAAATAAATAAGAGGAGGTTTAAAGATCTCCGGCGCGCTTCGTTCCTTCAAGTGTCGCGACATATTAATTACAGCAGCGTATCTCTCACACACGTTTATGAGTCTCATCACTGCATACAAATGGGCTTTGTGTGTGTGTGTGTGTCCTGTGACCCACTGACTCTCGGCCGCCAAGCACAAGCGTATCAGAGACCACCCTCTGGCCCGCTAATCCGTTTAGATCGGACCGATAGAGGCGCACAATAGCGAGGTAATTAATAGGGCTACAGAGCTTTATGCATGGAGTGCCGGACGGTGTGTGTGTGTGTGTGTGTGAGAGAGAGAGAGAGAGAGAGAGAGGAAGAGAAGAGACGGGCAGGGGGGCTTTTTTTTTGTTCCCTCACTCTCTTCTTTCACCTTTGAGGCCATGCGCGGTAACAGGAGCTCAAGGTCAAGGCAAGGGGGGGAGGTGTGTGTGTGTGTCAGTCTAATTTGCATGAGAGATGAGCGCGAAAATGGAGCAAGAATGAAAAACCTGAAAATGTATCCATGAATTTAAAACATTTATAACAGGAAGTATGTTAGTGTATAATATATATATATATATATGTGTGTGTGCTATACCCGAGCGTACAGCTAGGGGGCGCTCTGCAGTTTTCTTTAAGAGGAAAATAAACCTGTGGTAAAAATTTTTTTTACTTTGTTTATTTTTTTTCCTTTAAAGAAAGAAAATGTGATTGAAAGAACGCCCGAATAATTAAAGGCGCCCTTAGCGGTTTAGCTTAATTAGCATTGTTAGCATGTTAGCATACATGTTAGCAAAGCTTAAAGTAAATTAAAGCGTATAAAAATTTTATAAAACTAGCCCCGACTAATAGTTAAAGCCGTATTGGTATGGAATTAAACACACACACACACGCACGCAGTGTGCAGCTTTAAGTTTGATTACAGTGTGGTTTGTTCGTTGTTGTTTGCTTTAATCAAATTCTCATTTTATTTGTCATATACGCAACCATACACGGTGCGATATACAGTGAAATGATTGTACGACTGTTTATATAAAAATAAATAAAGCTAAAGTGTAGAGTGGAAATACAGAAGGATTTTACTGAGAGAAATGTAAACTTTAACATTTATAAATACACATTACCTCAGGATATGAGTTTAATCCGTTCCAGCCACTCAAAGATATTATCAATATTACAGATTTAGCAAAGACATGTAAATGAAGTAAAATATGAAATAAATAGACATTAAACCTAAACTTAACCTTAATTTCTGATTCCTCTCAGCACCAACTGCTTTA
This sequence comes from Clarias platycephalus, assembly GCA_030068275.1. Taxonomy (NCBI): domain Eukaryota; kingdom Metazoa; phylum Chordata; class Actinopteri; order Siluriformes; family Clariidae; genus Clarias; species Clarias platycephalus. The sequence continues at coordinate 2,828,336 of JAQQZT010000013.1, read as the reverse complement.
AAAACCAAACTGAAAGTGACTCCGTTTTCTTTCTGCTACCGTCCTTGATGACATTCTTGGGACACATGTTGCTGCGTCTTCACTAAAAAATATGTACACTCACTTGGTTTGGCTTTCCGCTGACGCAACTGAGTTTTGAACGTCTCCTGGACGTTCCACACGTTCTGGCGAAATTCTCATTCTTAAGGTGGTAATTCTTAAGGCGGGACGTTTGTATGCTACGGAGCCGCTAAAGGGACATGAGGGGGAAAATCTGTTGAAGGAATAAAAAATTATGACATGGGAGGAAAAAAAAAACGAGATCACATGACTCATATTTACGGATCAATCTTCCAGCTCTGAATGTTTTTATATTTTAGGCCGAGCTGAAAGTAAAACTTAGCTATTCTCTCCCTGTCTGTTCAACAACGCACATGTGACTCTAATCCAAGTACAATCTTTCCCCCCTTTGTTTCTACTGCTTCCTTCATTTTTTAGCGGTTGGCAGACAGCTTTTAGGTGCATTACTGACACGCGCTGGACTGGATCGGTAATGCGCCCCTTCCCGATCATGGCTCAGGTTTCTCATTACTGCCACCTGCTGAACTAAATTGGTAACACTGAGAGTTATGTTTTGCGAGATCTCACAAAATGTTTGCGTGATCTCGCAAAACTCAGTTCCCGCTTTTTTTCCTTCTCCTTTTTTCCTCCAAAATTTTCCCCACCTTCTTCTTCTCCCTTTGGGGGACTCCGTAGCATGCCGAGGTACCGATGCAAATTACAATTTATAAAGTTGCAACAGAAAAAAGTAATTAATAGAGAAATTCTATAAATGTAACTGGAGTTAAACAGGATGTTCAGTATATAGTAATACGATGAAGTTCTGTGTGTAATTGTTAAAAGTGCCCCTAGGGGATAAACACCTGGTTTCAACGCTAATGTTGGACAAACCTTTTGAGATTGATGATGATGATGAAGGTACATAACTGGTTTAATTAATCAACCTGAACTGAAAAGTCACTGATCGATGCTTTTAATTCAACTCAGTTCAGGGTAAGTCCTGTAATAGCAGGGCTACCGTAAATACCCTGATACAGGGGCACACTGGATTTACATTTACACGGGGGAGAAAGAAAAAAAAACAGACGATGCTGTACAGCACCGAGACAATGTCTCCTTCCTCCTCTGTGTCTCTGTCTGTCCTGACGCGGGTGTTTGGAGCGTCGTCTCTGATCCGCCTAGTCTCTGTGAAGTGCTCTGATTAAAGCGCGGAGCCGATAATGACCAGCGTCGGCATTCATCCCTCGCTCCATCTCTTCACCCTCTTGTATAAAGAAAAAGGGAGCGAGAGAATGCCGGGGATGAGACAGAGAGCGTTTAAGAATATGATGGAATCGCACTTGCAGACGCTTTTACCTCAACACACACACACACACACACGAGGCAGTCGGCTTACTCTCTTTATCGGAGCGTATTTACGGAGGGCGATGGAGCGTGAAACGCCTTTGGGCTTCCTGGGACCAGATGGGACACACATACACACACACACACACATAACTTTCTCTGAAGGAAGGAAGGAAGGAAGGCGGTGTTATCAGGAGCGTATTACCGAGCTTCATTGATAGGCCGAGTAATCACTCGCTGCAATCTGCTTAATGGAAAAGAAGAAATGGGAACGTGTGTGTGAGAGAGAGAGAGAGACGCAATCTCGCTCACCACGCGCGTCGGGGAAGTGAATAAACGGAGGCGTGTGTGTTTGGGTAATAGAATGAGCGCGGGATGAAGGTGCGACTAAACTCCCACAAAGAGGATCGCGCGACCCGAACGACTCCGCTTGTTGTATATTGCGGAAGCGCTCATGCGTGCACCGCGACATTTATTCATGTATTTATATATTTTACTTCCTATGTCCATATATGGGGCTTATGCAAATATGTCTTCTTAATATTCATGTATTTTTGTAACATAGTATGTGTGTGATTCTTCTCCAGACGAGGACGGGGCCTCCGGAAAAATCCCTGAATCCGGACGCGCAGAAATTTCCTGCGTACTGCTACAACTGCGCTGCATGGGGACACTTCGGACATGTGAGACACACACACACACAAAACAATCATGCTTACTTTAAACTCAGGATTAATGTGTGTGTGTGTGTGTAGGAGTGCACAGAGAGGAGGATGTTTAACGGGACGTATCCCACGCTCCCGTTCGCCACCGCATACGACAACCAGCACGACATCAAACGCAGAGAGTACCGCGCCCAGCTCCGAGCCCAAGGTCAGTCTGGCGGACAGGTTAAAGGTCACGTGCTCGATATACAGAGTCGAGTGTATCTAACTCTGCGTGTGTGTGTGTGTTGCAGAGCTCCAAGTGGCCGGCCTTCTCGAGCACACCGGAGACGCCCCGACTCCTCAACCTCCGCGAAAGAGAGCCAGGTTGAGGAGTCGAAATGCACATTTCCGAACCACGTCGCTCCCTCAGACGCCGCAGACGCACGGCCCGAAGAGACGCATCGCCCACACGCCTAAACACCCTCCTCAGGCCACGCCCAAACCCAAGTCCACACCCAACACGCACGTGCAATGGAACGACGGCACGCCCGTCCCCAAGAGAAGGAGGAATAAAAAGAACGGCGCGAAGACGCGCACCCCCGACGCCCACGGCGGCGACACGCCGCGCTTCGAAGGCAAGAAGAAACCAAAGAACAGGAAGCAGAACCCGAACCAGGACGAGGACTTCCCACGGAGCTGCCAGAAAAGCCCCGGTCACAAACGGGCACTCGTTCACACGCCGCCGTACGGAGGCAGGAGGAGCCCGGGGGCGGCGTTCGGCTCGGAAAAGAGCAAGAAGAAGATGAAGAAGGAGGAGAAGAGAGCGAGGAAGGCGGCCAGGGACCCCGAGAACCTGTTTCTGATCAAACAAAGGAAGCGTACTAGATAGTGTGTGAGAGAGAAAGAAAGAAGGGACTAGTAAGAAAAAAAGATTATTTTTTTGCTTTGTTTCCCTCTAGTGTTTATCATCAGTATTACACACTGAGAGACTCTTGGAGAAAACAGACCATGATCTATTTACCACACACACACACACACACACACACACACACCCCCTAACATACATGACAAGTTGCTGTACCGTGTTTGTTTCTTTACATGTAATAGAATTCCTCCATCACACACACACACACACACACACTACAGTGAAAACACACAGACGTCTCAGAGCTGTAAAGCCTCTTTTTACATCCCCTTTTACCTCTTAACCGCTACGAAAAAGCTGCTCCTGAACACACCGGGCATTTTTACATACAGTTTTCACCTCCGAAGGATTTTTTTTTTTTTTTTTCAGGAAACTGAGCCGAACAAACACTCTGCGTGTACAAACATTTGTTAGAGAGCTTTATTATTTAAAGCTTCTATTTAAATGTGTGCGCATTCACTGCGGGAAATAAAAGCAGGAGAAGGGTTTTATGGTGTTCTGTTTTTATTGACTGTCCAAAGTTCACACCAGAGTCGTCATGAGGACGTGGAGGCGAGTGGGCGGAGCATATCATCCCTCCTCCTCCTCCGCTGTCCAGAACGTTCTCACCTGTCGTATATATGTAGTTCACATACTCGCCGCTTACGTTCATTAGATTTCATCATCATGGCCTGGAAAGTGTCTCGGAGCGTCTCCGTCTCATCCAGATGTCCCCAAGACCCCAAGTCCGTTTGTACCATTTTGTATCGATTGCTATTTTATATTTAAAGTTCTGAGCTGATGAAGTGGACGGTCGAGTCGTGGGAAATATTATTGTCCTTAAATAATCCCTCTCACTAACACACACACGGCGCTACATCAGTGAATTCCCTGAAAGAAACGATTCGTCACAGCCTACCCGAGCACTCCGATGTTATCACCTGAGATGGTTCCTTTGTTTATTTTCGATTAGCGCTGCGCTGATAAGAAAAAGCCAGTGGTGATTTATTTACCTGCAAATCATAATCACGTGAGCCATCAGCAAAACACCAAACAAACACAAAAAGTGTAGAAGTGCCCATGGGGGCGGTGAAGATGAACCAGCTCTCTGGAAGCAAATTCAATCTTTCCTGAACAATAATAAAGTTTTAAAATAAAATTAAAAAATAATCAGCGTTGTCTCCGTTGCCAACTTTTCTCAGCTCCGGTCAGTTATGATCGTTTGAACGGGTGCAAATAGTTTTGCACACAAACACAGTAAAAAGTGTGCACTTGACATATGTGAAATAAGGTAGCATTGAAATAAAATATTCTTGGTACTCTGGTATTTTTGGCCTCGGTTCTAAACGAGGAGTGCCAATACTTTTGAACTTGGCCGCATGTTGAAATCCATGAGCGGATCTGTGTGTGAAAATCGCTGATGCATCATGGGATAAAGCACAGCTTGCACTGGCACCTGGTATTCTGTCATCTATCCATGGTCGAGTCCAAAAGTATTGGCACCCCCCTGTGAGGGTTTCTGAGTGCCAATATTTCTGAACTCAACCTTATCTTAAAACCCGTAAGCGGCTCTATCTGTAAAAAAAAAAAAAATCGCTAACGTATCATGGGATAAAGCCCAGCTTGAACTGGTTCAGCATTTTATCATCCATCCATGGTCGAATCCAAAAGTATTGGCACCTGTCATGGTGGCGGTTTCTGGGTGCCAATAATTCTGAACTCTTATCGTATGTTGAAACCCGTAAGCGAATCTGTCTGCACAAAAACGCTAATGCTTCATTAGGGTAAATCCAGCTTGCACTGGTTTATGCAGCACAGAACCATGGTCGAGACCGAAAGTATTGGCACCCATCACTGAAGTTCCTGGGTGCCAATATTTTCGAACTCATTCGTATGTTGAAACTATATGTAGAAAAGGGGAAAAAATTGCTAATGCATCATGGGATAAGCCCAAAAAGTCGGCATTTTGTCATCTAATCATGGTCGAGTCTAAAAGTATTGGCACCCCCCATGGGCTTTAGAATCATTAAGGATATGATTTTATTAAAATCCTGCTTTATTTATTTATTGTTACAATGTGTGAATAGAGAGCACCACCTGCAGGATTATAGAGGAACAGCAACATTTTACAACCTTAAATGTAAAATACATATAGAAATGTAATTATGTAAAAAAAAATAAAAATAAAGTATATATATACTTAGCAAAAAAAGAAACGTCCTCTGACTTTCAACTGTTTTTACTTTCAGTAAACTTAATGTGTAAATATTTGTATGAAC
>JAQQZT010000013.1:2791743-2801854 GCA_030068275.1 Clarias platycephalus | reverse complement strand
GAATAATCAACCTCAACCAAAATGATGATTCTGATGAAATTTCAACATTGAATCAATGTCACCTTGCTATCTGGGATTAGATACAGTATGTGAAGTGTTCATTGAGTGAAAACAGATTAACGCAGGCTGGAATAAACAACACGCTCCCACTTGTACACACTGTTGTCTTATAATACAGAAGGATGAGTGTGTAAGGATTGGCCTTGACAAAGAGACAAAGACCTGGGTGACGTCTTTAAGCCGTGCAAATCCACTTACTTGATCGCGTTGCCAGAAGCGGAGAAAAACAGTTTAAGGAATTTAAGGTTGGTACTAAGTGGTAATAAATTTCAGAAGGAAAACATATTGCAAGAGAAGAGAAGAACGTAATGTGTTTTTTAAGATGTGCTAAAACGCTGATACGGAGTTACAAATGCATTCTTCGACGGCTTAAAATTTTGATAGAATAGCTCCATGTACACTTTACAATATCACAACCTCGATTTAGTATTTAGTTTAAATAAGATGTGGATCAAGTGCTTTTTTACAAATCAGCTCAAACAATATATTTGCAATAAATCGGGTTACATTTAGATGATGGTTTCATTGTTGATGGTTTCTCTCCTTATTCCAAGCAAATGTGCCTTATACATATTTCTTTGTGAGTAAAATATTAGTGTAACCTTTGAGGAGTAGCTATATTTAAAAGCGTTAGGGTTTTATAATAATTTAGAAGAATAAGTGGAAATCCCAACAAATCACTGTCAAAATTTGCGAAAAATTTGAGTCATACTCAAAGAACAATACTGTATTCACTAGGACACGTAGTGGCTGCACTCTAAAATGAAGAGGTGAAAAAATTATTGCTTTAGCATGTTGTCCTAATTGATGATTACTAAAAACGGTTATAGATATTTAAATGATGCTTTAAACATTTATTTTGCAATTTAGATACAACAATTTCACATAAATTTAACAATTTTATGTAAAGTTAACATCAATTTTACAATTTAATGTAAAGTTAACATAACTTTAACAATTGTATATAAATTGAACAATATAGTTTAAAATTAATGTTATAAAGTTAAAATGTAACATACATTTTGTAGTTTAATATTAAGTCATCATAAATCTAATAATTAAAAGTTAAAATGTGTTTTTTTTAAATTAATTTAATGATTTAATGTTAAAATTGTATATAAATTTAAGGTAAATCAGGTAAATTGAAATTTGAGTAATATTAACATTTATCAATTGAAACTATTCAGTCAGTTAATGACAATTCAGATCATGTAACTATCTTTCAGCATGACTTGGTTTTTGACATTATTAGCTAGTTACAGTAGCTAAGCTATTAACATGTTCTTTTCTGATTAGCCAGAAAGTGTTGGCTAATTTTCAGCTCTGACAATATATTCGGCTACAGATTTATATTAATACGAGTATTCTAATACGCTATCGTATTTCAGCATCTTCAGAATTCGAATAGTGAATACTTTTTTTGTCAGAAGTTTTAAGGAAGGAGTTTCCAGTGTTTCAAGTTTCTTCATAACAGTCAAAGGTAACTCTGCAATGTTACAGTTGCCCAAACATGGATTTTTTGCTTGTTATAATTATTTTTTTTTTTTATTATTAAAACGATCACAGCGTTTATCATTATCAAATACTTTTCCATGTTTACGGCAAACACTGGCTGTGTTACACATTATTTTCTTGTTAACCTTCACATTTGTATCTGTAAAAGGAGAGCCAATCAGCAATACGAGTGCCATTTCGGATATGAATGACTGAATTTAATCCGTCTTAGAAAAGGAAAGAAAGAATGAGTCAGCGCTTTAGGTCTGAGAGTATAATTCATTTATGCAGTTATTTTTAGGAGGGACTCCTGCAGGAAAACTCTGCAGCGTAATCCAGATACATGCTGATTTCTACACACAACACCTTCTTACCATTTATTCTACTGCACAAAGTGCATATATATATATATGTATAAAACCCTCACACACCCCATCACAGCAGGTTTCCGGGCAGCTGATGACTAAAGGCAGCTGTTTATTGTGTTTTAAAGGATACTGACTGTAAGGTCTGGGGGAAGATCTGATTATCCACAGAACATACCAGGCTCTTAATGGGAATGTGCTAATGTCGCTTAGGGACTCGTGGATGCTCACATACACACACTTAGCTTTTCAAGCGCACTCACACACACACACACTCGCATGTCTTAATGCACAGTCTGGCTAATTTGATCGATCAGGCTTATGGTTAGCTCGGCTACTGATTCATTTGGTCTGCTCATATGTTTATTAAAGCACTTGTTGTTCTTTTTACAGTAAGTATACAATTTCATCTCGTTCATTGTTTACTTAGTATTGTTTTTAACATAAACCTAATGACACTGGAGTCTCCAGTGTCAGTGCGTGATTTTCCACAACATGAAAGTCTTCAAAAGAAAATGAGTTTCTGTTATATAACATATATAACATCTAAAAGGATGAAAAAGTATTCTTATTCTTTAATTAAAACTTCTTTCCTCTCTCTCAACTCCATCACTGATAATTTTCCTATAAACGCGCGAGTGATTTATTTCTTATCCGTTTGACCTGGCAGTCTTGGACGCTTGTTGTGGGCGGAGCTTACCATCGACCACGGAGGAACGGAAGGTTAAAAGACTCGCTCAGGAGTCCAAGTGTGTCAGCAGCACTGGGATTTGAACTCTTAACTTTTTCGATTAATAGCGAGCCGACATAAATAAACGCACCCTGCTTTGCAGTGTGTATGTGTTTCTGTACGTCCATATTAGAGAGCGCGAGTTTTATTGGTATGCGATATTATTCTGTCAGTACACTTCACGGCCTTTCTTTCTTTATTGTTACGCATTTCTTCACTTACACAAAAACAAACAGAGAGAGAGAGAGAGTTTTCTGCTATTCTGTTTGCACAGTTTTTTACATTACTATGTGTTTATGTGTGTGTGAGTGTGTGTGTGTGAGAGAGAGAGAAAGAGCGAGACAGAGCATTTTCTGAATCAATTATTAATGCCATGCACTCTAGAGGTCAATCTCTTTCTCTCTCTCTCTCTCTCTCTTTCTCATTGTGTTTTTTCAGGTAAATAAACAGTAGAAAACAAACTTTGCTATATACGTACATACACTTAAAAAATAATTAAATCATGCTAAATATGCAACCAATAAACCATGGTGTCAAACATTAAAGTGTAAACATTACTCATATAGATACTTTCCCACCTCATCTGTTTCAGCCACTGAATAATCTGTACGCTTCTGTAAATCAGTTGTCAGTCATAACGTTAAACATTAAATATTTAAAACACCCTGGGTATTATTGTGTAGGTCACAGTTGGCACTGATTCCTGAAGGATGTGAGGCGGATTTGGAGACGATCAATAGCCATCAGATCGAAGTTACTCAGAACTTTACCTTCTCACTTTTTTCCTGCTTCCGACACTTCAGTTTCCAATTACGCAAGTACAGCTAGATCTGACCACATTACGCAAAAGTTATAATGATCTAATGTGATGATACAGTAGATTATCACAGCCGTGCTGATATCCAGCACAACAGCGCGGCCTCAAGTGTGATATTGCTTTTATACAACGGCATCCATTATCAACGGATTACGGATTTGTTTCTTTATTTAGCCAGTTATTTTGCTCCGCCCACACACATCCTTCTGAGACTGGCGGAACGAACTAACCACTAGGGTTAGACGTTAGACGTGTAACTATACAGTATGTATCACGTATCACAGCTGCCTGCCAAAACCCGCATTCACACCCAGCCACAGAAGCACTTTCAGCATGAACACACATCTGATAACGTCATGTCGTCTTAAACAACAAGCCGTCTCTGCAGTAATCTAAACTTCTAAGACGTTCTGAATCGTTTCCATTAAGTTGCTTTATTTATTCCTAAGTTGAGTCTCAAAGCTGACCAGCTTCTAACACAAGTTTGAATCCCAAATCCCTCTCTAACCCCTGATCAAGGCGACTACTTGGGGTGTGGAACAAAGGAATTGTACACCCTACATAGTGCACTAGTTTTCCATTTAACGCTAACCTCGGATCCTGGAAGTTAAACGGAGCTGATATTCTAAAGTGGAATCAGTGTAAATGTAAAGTAAATCCTGGACGTTTCTCAGGACCGTCCACCACCTCCATGGATTATTCTCCTCACCTTTTGGCTACAGAGTACCGCTAAGAGTTTAAAGTACCGCGAAGAGATGAAATACTTTCGTCCGCCAGTCGTGGTTACTTAGTTCCGCCAGTTGCAAGAAGGATATGTGTGGGCGGAGCAAAACAACTGATTAAATAAGGAAACAAATCATAATCTGTTGATAATCTGTGGATATAATCAGCGAATCATATTCGGACCCATCAGTGTTTTATTGTTGTTTTGGTTTATACATACATATATATATATATATATATATATATATATATATACAGTATATATATATAATGTCTGTTAAATGTGCGCACACCCAGAGTGAAAATTAGCTTCTCACGACCAGGTTGCTGAGTCTCACAGAAGAAAAGTAGATGTCGTCCCAGGCTACAGGGAGGAAAAGAGCGACAGATGGATAGAAGAAACCAGAGGAAGGAGAACACAGGAGGTGCACTCGCCCCGTCTCTGTACAGGACGCATTAATAATTCAGCACTCAGGAGCGGAAATGGGCCGGAGGGGCAACACTAAGCCTGCCTGCGTTCTCTCTGTCTCTCTTCCTGTCTTTCTTTCCCCTGTCCTTCTCACTCTCTTTCTATCCTTCAACCTGAACGGTTACGCTTCTAAGGGAAACAAAAATCCTCACACACAGAGAGAGAGAGAACGAGAGTGAGAGAATGAATTATGATGCTAATGATCATTTCTGTGTCCTGGCTCAAGTGGCTAGTTATTAAAGCATCGCCATTATCACAGTATTAGCATCTAACGATCTCGGGTTGAGAAGCACAGCGCTCGAGTGTGAGGCTCTTTTCTCTTCCTGTCACTCTGATAAATGATCCCTTCCATTTGGAAACGCTTTCACGGTTATCATTGTGAGTGGAGAGTAAACACAAGCACAATGTCTGCATCAATTAGGCGTCGCCCCGTCTCATAACGACCGTTTCAGTGCCGCTGATGGAGCGGAGCACCGCCGTCCACTTCGATTTAATCCCTGTGATTAGATCAGATTATTATCATTATTATTATTTTATTACAGAAGACGTCTCTAACGTATTGACGAGATGTTAATGTCGATGTTTGCTTTTGTTTCTGCACCTTATTCCACAGATTTGCGAGAGCCTGCGAATTCAACTCCGTGATGGACGTGAGACCGAAATAAATGCTGACGAAGCGCTGAAATGAGAGCGGACCACTCTACCCAACACTAATGGATAAAGAACTGCGCAGTGCACGGTGCAGCGTGAGCGACGCTTTCTCTCGGATGGAGCCCTGACACGGAAAGACGGTAAGTGTTGGCGCACGTGGGCGGGCGCAAAAGTATCCGCGTTTCACTCCGGATTACAAATCGAATTCCTTATTCAGACCCGAATTAGACACTTTGATAATGTTGTTGTTTTTTTTCACTTAAGACCACACCTTCGACCCGCGAAGCTCCGCCTCCAGCGCATTCAAATTGAAAAACAAACATTCCGAACATTTCCTCATCACTCGCTCTAAGACTACAGCTTGAGTCTTTGTATTTGATTAGAGTTTGTTTCAGAAAATATTTTAGTATTGGTGTCGCAAGTGCGGATACAGTTACTGAAAGCACAATTATAAATGTTTTCCTTCTACATTGTTAAATCGGGTATCGTTGATTGATTTGGGTCGAGGTCTCGCTCTCCTGATGATTGACAGGAAGAGAGAGACGGAATCTCAGACAGCACGGCCAGTTTGCCTCTCTTGTACTCTTTTATCAGGCGCTGCGTCTGACTGAGTATTTGTTGTTTCTCCTCCATCCTCAGCGGGTGTGTGCAAGCGCTCATGATCGGCTCAGGTCATGTGACGCACTCACTCCAATCCGATTACCCTAAGGATCGCCTGCCTACCCTGTCTGCCACTTCATCCCTGACTATAAGCGCACCTTCTGTCGTTATAGTCCCCCGAGAGGTTCACATATCCTTTCATTCATTCGCAGCGGTTACAAAACGTAGCAGTTTAAACCCTGAGTTAAACCCCAGACAGGGGAAGACATCATTTCCATCAGAGACTGGGATCGCGCGCTCTCTCTCTCTCTCTCTCTCTCTCTCTCTCTCTCGTAGAGCGTTTTAAAACTGACAGGGTGGGTATAAAACGGAATTACACCTCACTTCAGTGCTCTCTAATCTAATATAGAGCGAAAGAGCGAAGTTTAGACGGCCATGAAAAGAGACGAGGAGGGAGGGAGGGAGGAGGAGGAAGAGATTGAGACAGCCAGAGATAAAGAGAGAGAGAGAGAGAGAGATAAGGGCTGGCGCAAGCGAATTACCCGGCGAAGTGAAGTACTGAGAACCCGCGTCTCCGCTGTTGCATCACGAGGCAAACTTTTAAAGTCCATCCTATTGATCTGGTGATTTACAGATCAAGAGAGAGAGACAATTTAATCCCAGACTGCACTTAATGTTAGCCCCGTACAGGCCACGCACCACGTGCATCACTAATGAAAGCCCTTAAGTGGGCAGGATGTGAAAGGAAAGTGATTATCTGCTTTTAAAAAAGACGGAGTGGTTTGAGTGTCGGGGTCATGCCCTGGATAGTGTTCTTCTCGACACGCTTCAGGGGGACGACCCGCGAGACGGGGTCCTTACGCAGCAAAGATTTTCCAGGTATCCATGCGTCCAGTCTGTCACTTGATGAGGTCATACAGATGTTCCCGATGACTGATCATTGAAAACGGGGGTGACCAGATTTAGTGAAACCCGAGATCACAAAATGTCCTCGACGCCCAGCACGGATTCCTCCTCCTCTCGTTCTCACTCGGCACCGAGCTGTCTGGCATGTCTGTGATAACACATGATGTGCTTTTAACGGGCGTGTAGGATGTGGGATGCGATCCCTCCGGGAGTGAAAGTGATCCCAGTTGTGCTTTACGTCCATCGGAAACCACTTTGGCGTAACGGACATATTGTATTCGGCAGACACAACATAAAGTCACGTGCGCTACGGTAAAAAAAAAAAAAGGAGCACTTAGCTAGAATGCGTTCCACACGCCGTACATGTTCACGTAACAAGCTACTCACTCATACCACTGACCCTGAGGAGACCATTTTGAGGTTATGCGATGAGATCATAATTGTCCCAAGTGTTGCAAGCATCAAACAGTATACAGCGGTACCTCGGCGTATGAACTGCTAATCTCAGGAATTTTTTTACCTCAGGAACTGAACTTTTTCAAGAACTTTACCTCAGCATACGACTGATGGAAGCATATTTTATATCATCTACTTTGCTTACATGTCTTTTCTAAATGTTTTATATTGTCAACTCCAGGAACATGGATTATGGCAAAGATGAAAAAGCAGCCTCTGATTATATTATTCGAGACAATGCGCCTAGCATGACGTCCTGTAAGGTAATAAAACTCACTAATGCGCTCCAGTTCAAGTGGATGTGCTTACATGGACGTTTCGAGTCTCTGATTAATAACGAGGACCAGGAGCTCTTAACTCAGTCTGTATGTGATATCAGCTTTAACCTGAGTCTACGTGTGTGTTTGTGTGTGTGTGTGTGTGTGTGTGTGTAGCTCAATGGAGGACCGGGACCGCAGCCGCTCTCCGTCACGCAGGACCAGCAAAGTGGAGCAGGTGGTGGGACGCTGGCTTCGACGTTCACGAGAGTCCACCAGCAGGTACGTACACACGTTTGAGCGTGAATGTGTGTGTGTGTGTATGTGAGTGATTAAGTCCTGATTAACTCCCCGTAGAGAGCGCGTGTTGGACGATGACGGACGGGGAGCCGACGCCAGTCCTCAGGACCAGAGAAGCTGTCCGCTCAGAGTGACCGTTCAGATCCGGCTGGACCCCGAGCTCAAGTCCCACGGCTTCACCGTGTCCTCACACACTCCGGCACTGGTGGACGAGGTCGTCCCGGGTAATGGATTTTTGCTTTATGTATCTAACAGGTGTGTGTGTGTGTGTGTGTGTGTGTGTGTGTGTGTGTGGTTTAGTTGGCTGGAAGATACGGACATCGACAGGAAGTAGTGTGTGTGTGTGTGTAGTTGTGTGTGAGACCATCTGTTACTCAGGCATGTCCCGGGGTTTTACCCAATTTCCTCCAGTGTAGTCAAGATGATGATGTAATCGGGTTGATATAACTGAATCATGTGTGTGTGTGTGTGTATCGTAGGTGGTCCTGCAGATGGCAAACTTTTCCCCGGCGATCAGCTGGTGAAAATCAACAACGTCGCCATCGACGATCTGTCTGCGGGGCAAGCGTCTGACGTCATCAAGTACGTCTAGACGTGCACGTGTGTTTATATGCGTATAGTGTAATCCTTCATTATGACGTCACATGGCACAAATTGGAATTGCGAATTGCGATTGTTCCCTCTGTGTGTGTGTGTGTGTGTGTGGGCGTCTCTGTCACTTTCTTTTTTTTATCCATAGAGAGTGCCAGGACAGCATCACAATGACGGTTCTCAGAGTAGCAGTGGTGAGTGTATAAACACACACACACACACACATATTTCTGTCCATTTCTTCCCTTACTTTCTGCTGAGCGTGCATAAAAAAAAATACATTAATTAAGTGTTTTATTATGTAGAAATAAAAGTAAAGAACCCTTAAAAAACTATTTCCCGACACGCCCTAGCCGACTCTGTATCCGCTGTAGCCGCCTGTTTCAGTGTCCTGTATTTGCAACATTCTCTCTCTCTCTCTCTCTCTCTCTGTGTGTGTTTTTGTGTCTGTGTCAGGGGCCGAAGTCGTCCTTCATAACCCCAGAGAAGAGGGCTAAGCTAAAATGCAACCCGGTTAAGGTGCGCTTCGCAGAGGAAGTGGTCGTTAACGGCCACTCGCAGGTTCGCCGCACGCTTCACTTAGCCGTGGTGTCTGAGTCTTTGTGTGTGTCATGCAGACGTTTCTCTGTGTGTTCACACCCGTGTAAGTGTCTGTGCTCGTCAGGTGACTGGTGTCGGCGTGTTTCATGTTCACACAACAGCGGCTCATCAGGTTATCATTCGAAAGATCGAACACATTTATTTCAGTGTTTTAAGTAGCTTGTTTATATTAGATCACTTTACCCCTGAAATAATCACACTGATATTAGCACTGTGAACGATTCATGCTGTAAAAGTGGTGTGGACATCACATCACATCACACAGTGTGACTCATGTCTTTTGACATCTTCCTGTACTGTAGACTATACACAGTGCTGAGGGAAAAAAAATTATTTTTCTTTCCATCATTGTGGAAGAATTTTGACCCACTCTTCTTTGCGGAATTGTTTTAAATTCAGCCACACTGGAGGGTTTTCGAGCACGTTTAAGGATCTCAGTGGGATTTAAGCCCGGACTCTGACTAGACCACTTTAAAACCTTATTTTTTATTATTTTTTAAACCATTCAGAAGAGGTCACGAACTGACAGCAGGACATTCTCCTTCAGGATTTTCTGGTAGAGAATTCAGGGTTCCATCAACTATGGTCCAGGTCCCGAAGGTGCAAATCAGTCCCAAAACCATCACACTACCACCACCATGTCTGAATGTTGGTGTGATGTCCTCTTTATGAAACGCTGTGTTAGTTTTAAGCTAGATGTAACGGCACATACATCTTCGGGACACAAAAGTTAAACTTTTGTCTCATCAGTCCAAAGAACAAGTTTTTTGGTGATAATCAAGGCGAATGTGAGAGGAGCCTTTGTGTTTGTTTTGGTCAGAAGTGACTTTCACCTTGGAACTCTCCCATGAACACAATTTTTGCCCCCCCAGTCTCTTTCTTATTGATGAATCATGAACACTGACCTTAATTGAGGCGAGTGAGGCCTGCAGGTCTTTAGATGATGTAGTCGTCGTCATGCTCTTGAAGTAATTTCAGTAGGCCGGCCGCTCCTGGGAATGTTCACCACTGTTCCAAGTTCAAATTCAAATTCAAATTTTATTTGTCACATACACAGTCATACACAGTACGAAATGCAGTGAAATGCTTAAT
>JAQQZT010000013.1:2775725-2787820 GCA_030068275.1 Clarias platycephalus | reverse complement strand
AAATTTAAAAAGTAAAATTCCATTGCTTTTCAGTTAAAGCGTTAAATATTTACTGTAAAATGCTGTACAGTGTCATCTTTTTAGGAACAAATCATTCTCTAGTATATTAATACTCATAATCTGTCTTGTGTGTGTTGTGGTGTCCCCAGTAAGGACTGGGGACTGGAAAGCTTTGTCTCCAGCACCCTGCTGAGGAACATGAGAGAAAAGGACTTGAGAAAAGCCGTCAATTTACACTTGAAGAAGATTGTTTTACAGGAATATAAGCATAAGGTGTGTGTGTGTGTGTGTGTGTGTGTGTGTGTGTGTGTGTGTTAGAGTGCTGGAAACGTACAGTATTTCATGAGAGTTTCTGTTTGTCTTTTTTCTCAGTGCGCTTTATACACGTGTGTGCGTTTGTGTTGGTGTGTCTTTCAGCCAATGACGGTAAACCAGGCGAGGCTTAACTACCTGAGCGAGATGACTGAACTCAAATCTTTCGGAGGAAGGTCCTTCAGCGCCACCCTGATGGTAAGAAATGAAGATCCGACTCCTCTCCTCACCCGTCCACCTCTTCAGCGTCGCTCACGCTCCTCTCTCCATCTCCGCAGCTGCAAGACAGGGAGTCTACGGTGAGCTTGTTGGTGGGGGCGCAGTACGGGGTGAGTCAGGTGATCAACCACAAGCTGAGTATCATGAACACGCTGACGGACTTCGGGAGCATCACCAGGGTGGAGCTCGTACCGGAGTCGGAGCGTGTCAGCCTGGTCAAGATCTACATGCAGGATATAAAGGTATACACCATAAGGCAGGCGAACGCAGAGAGGTACTTTTTAAGACAAGACTAATACTCATATCGCATATTTTTGTTACTCTTTCTCACCCACCAGTCCTTAACTTTGCTATTGGAGGTGGTGCCTGCTAAGGATTTATCATGTCTGGTAGCTGGTTATTGCAAAGTATTCATAGATCCTCAAATCTCCGTGTTCCCCTGGACAGTCGAATCAAAGAGCCACCGTATATCTGCAGAAGAAGGTACGAAGCCATACTTGTTTAATAATATGTACAACAAAAGCAAAGAAGAAAAAAGACAAAACATTTTATTATTTGAGTGTCAAAAGTCCAAGTTATTACTATTATGTTGATGTCCTGTACTTGGCTTGTAGTTCAGTCTCCTTCTTGCCTGTCCTGATCAGTTTCGTTAACAAGACTAGGACTGAAAGACACTACGAGACGACAAAATAACTCGTCCCAGCTTTTTGGTAGAGTGCATTTATCCAAAGTGACTTTTTTATCAATGTACATCCGAGCAGTTGAGGGTTAAGGGCCTTGCTCAAGGGCCCATCTGGGGCAACTTGATGGTGCTGGGGTTTAAACCTCGGACCTTCCTATCAATAGTCCAGTGACGTTTTGAGTTACTATATAGTATTGAAAAAAATATGTTGAACCTAACCTGATTGAGCCATCTCTACCACTTGGTTGAGCTTTGCTTTGTTAATTTTTTTTATAAAATTTTGCTGTGTCTATTAGTAGTGTTTGTTTTTAACTGCTTTATAGCATACTATGAGAAATAAAGTGGATTTAATGACCAAAACATTTGTGCACCACCAATTACCAATCTAATTTGTAAATGCATTGATACTTTTACCTTGAAGTGACATCTCAACTGTTTGGAAGATGTCTATACTGGGGAAGTTGTTAAAAAAAAAAACCCAGCAACAACGTTAAATTTGTTATTCTTAATACAGAATGCACGAACACAATCACACTAATGAGAGGACAGCACGGAAGCAGGACTAGAATAGATGCACATGACAGGAATATAAAATGAGACATAAAAGAACCAGGAAAGCTTGTATATTCTTATTATGTACTGAAGTCTTCCATACTGGTGATAATTCCCACTCCGGAAGTTCAGTAATGGTAAAATAATAATAGTAAAAGTGTGTTTGTGTGTGCTTACTGTGTAGGTTACGTATCAAGATGCTGCAGCGACTCCGAAGACTCAGAGGTGGATGCTCTGCTTGCTCGTACCACAAGTCCTACCCAGACTGATTCAGACATCCACTCGGTTAACGGTCAAGCTGCAGGACAAGAGGAAGAAAAAGCCAATGCAGAAGAAGTGGAGGATGTGGAAGACAAGAGCGAAAAAGAAAGTGTGGAGAACGGGGCTGGAGAAACAAAGAAAGTAAGACAAGAAGAGCAGGCTGAATCTGTGCATGCAGACGAAGGAGACACAGTAACACCTGCTGAAGAAAATGACACGGTGGAAATAAATAAGAGTGAAGAAGAGGCCAAAGAGGAGGAGCCACCGTGTGTGATCATTGTGGAGGACCCTCCTTCAGAGACGTCGGATTCGGTCCAGACCGACTCGCGCTTCGTAACCAGCATGTCCAGCGACTCCATGGACGCTTTAGAGGAGGATGACTTTTTGACCTACTTCACCACCAACTCAGTCAGCCAGCTGAACGGTAGAGACCATTACCTCCGTGTTGACAATCTGTCACTGTGTCCGAACCAACCGGATCTCCAAGATGGCGATTTCCATGATGAATTGTGTTGCGTTGATTTCCCTGGCAGCGAGGAAGAATTAATTATTCACGCCGCCCTGTCTAGCATCGCAGACTGTCTACCGAGTCCCACCGAGGCCAGTGAGGAAGAATATTCAGAACACGATGAAGATGAACAAGAGGCACCAGAGGATGTTTTCGAAAGCATCGAAGCTCCACACGGAGAGTGTGTTTTTACATTCAACCAAGGCGATCCACAACGTTACTACAACATCTGCACAAACGTGACGCCCGACAGCGGTCACGTCCACGCGAGAACGGCTTCTCTTCATCACACTCAGGACAAAATCAGAGAAGAGACGGAGAGGGGGATCGAACCTGTACCTATCCTTCTGCCTCCTCCAGGTTTTGGTGACAGTAGCACTGATGATGAGTGCTTTGACGCCCTGGAGGGATTGATTCCTGAGGAACCTTTGTCAGCGCCAATGATTAAAGGTTTGTTCCAATCCATTTACATGTATTTATGTTTTAAGTGATGCGTAATCTCATATAAATCTTATTTGTTTATTCATTTTTCTTTCCAGAATGTTCTAGAGGTTTGAGTGTCACAAAGCGTACTCTGAGCCTAAGCAACAGCGGAATCGGCGCCTGCGAACGAAAGAAGCGAGAAGGAGATGGCAAAAAGAGAGAGAGAAAAGACAAGCTAAAGACGGAGACGAAAAATGAGGTTCCAAGGTTTCGCAAGAGAATCAGAAAGCGCCGTTCCTTCATGGAAACGGAGTACACGTCGTTAGTGTCGTTTCCTGAAAAAGACAGAACAAAAAATAACAGCCATTGGTCGGGACCCTGCCATCCTGGTGAGGGGTCAAATCAAAGCTCCTGCCCCACGGTCTCATCTCTAACAAATGCTGAAGGTGAACCAGCACAGATGGAATCAAAACCTATAGCCCCGTCGAAACCAAGTGGGTCTGGAACTCTGGAATTCCTGCATGGTAACAAAATGAATAAGGCAACTCAGAGGAAACAGCAGGTAATACTAATGGAACCGGACACCATGGAGTTTAAGTCTGTCACCGAAATCATGTCTACTTCCTCGCCTGGTATTGTGGCAGTCCGCACGTCAACGGAGCCCAAAGTGAGAAGCTATGCCATGAGCATTACCGATACACTCGAAGAAGCAGGAGCAGTAGGAGGTTTGGATGAAAGGTTGCTTGACGGTCACTTGTTTTTTTCCACTCCTGTCAGGGATTACGTTGATGGTGATGCTTTACCTGTAAAAATAAGTGACAAAGAATCCCTGATAGAACAGCCACCTGATGAACCTTTGCAAAGGAAAAAGAGCTGCTCGCTTCCACGACTAGACCAAACAAGCTTGTTTTCTTCAAAAGTCCCAACCACATCCTTGAACCAAAACCCATGCACCAACAGCCTTGATGTTGAAAGTCTGGAAAAGAACATTAAAAAATGCTCAATCGAGAGAAGAAGGAGTCGTAGCATGTCTGCTACATGTCGTAGCAGTCTCAAGGCAAGTGGTTTAACAAGGCACCTCTATCCTCAGATGGAGCCTACCGTCTTTATAAAAGAACCACGATCTGATGACGGTTCTGGCAATCCATTCACCCAGGAACTATCCTTCACTGTATCTCCTGAGCGGCTTACACAGAGATGTGTTTTCCCTCAGTGTTCTTCTGGTCCCCACTCTGCTTCAGCACTGCGTGGAAAAGTCCAGAACTTGCCCCTGTACCTGTCTCGTTCCCAGGAAGTGCTAACCAGTTACGGTAGTCTTGTAGGGAATGACAAAACAGAACGGAGATTTTCTGAAAATATGCCCCCAGCTGAGGGAAAGTCTAAAGAGGCCATGAAGGCGGTTGAAAAGTTTAAGGAAATTGTTTGCAATAATTACACGGAAAGAGCGCGGAAAGCCGAACCTGAAAAATCTTCAAGCCCAAAATCTCTTGTGGTTACTACGCAAATCGTTAATGGACCATGGGGTGTGGTGACATCACAAGAGATCAGCAGATTACAAGCAGGAAGCAGTCCTCTTCTTGAGTCCAAGCCCACTGACGCCCAGCCGCAGGCCCTGTCTAGCCCAGATCTCCAAGCAAAGCCTGACCTCACTTGCAGCTCAGTGCTTTCCTCAGTGTGTGAGACAGTCATCGAGAGTGCTGAAACACCCATGGAGGTTTGCGGCTGCCAATCAGCCTACACCAACTGCTTCAGCTCTGTCTTGGGTAATGGGAGTTTTGACGACGAGCTGACCGTCTATGAATTCTCCTGCAGGACACAGCAAACCATGCATGACCGGGTTGCCTTGATGACATCATCTATCCCTCCTTCATCCCTCTCTGGTTCTTCTTCTTCTTTTTCACCATCCTCACCTCTGCCGGCTTTCTCTCGTGTAATCCTGCCACTTTCTTCGTCCTCAGAACTCGGCCCCCTCCTGTCTCCCCTGGACACCCCCGACTGCTTCCTCTCTGACCCGCACGTAGACGCTATCACCGCTTTACTGGCCCAGCATTACCCCTTACCCCCAACAGGCTTCCTGGCTCTGCAGAGGGACGTCGACACGCTTTTAACCGTCCTTGAAGGTGCTATGAAAGACCAAGATTGCACCCAAAGGCATCCCAGAGACACATGCGCAGACCACTTTTCTGAAAACAAGCGCAGGCTACACGTGGAGTCGCGAGGCTTCCTGGCTGGCTGTCAGCGGGTCGTGAAAGCCGGGCAGACCCCAGCAGAGATGCTGCAAGCTCTGGCCGACAGTTTCCACTCGCTGGTTCAGCTGACAGCCGTATGCCTGAGTTTCTCGAGCTGCCAGAGGTGCCAGGAGCGCCACTCTCAGACCTTGTCAGGACTCGCAGACGTCACGCAGACGTATCAGGAGTTCGCACGGGCCGCAGAGCGCTTGGGCATGGCTACGGAAAGGAGGACATGCCACGAGCTCAGCATTAAACTCCTGGCCCGCCAGTGTACCGCGCTCACGACCTCAGTCTTCTGCCTAACGCAGCTATTCCGGACCCTCACCGCCCTTTGACCCTGCAGACTCTGCCAAATATGAGCTATGTAAAGCATTTAAAAGTGAAACTACAGCAAAGTAACCTTGGTGTCCAAAGAGGCTGACCTTTTACTGATAAGCACACACACACACACACACAAACAAAATCAGGGTCACACTGCTTATAAATGCACTCACACACACACTGACAATCACTTGACTACAGTCAGCATGTGGTATTGTTACTTTATCAGTGTTTATATTTCAATATATTAAATTATTTTCTTATCTCAGAATGATGGACTTCAGTAAGTTTCTTGAATTCATTAGTGGCTATTTAAAGGGCAGTTTTTATTTTTTTCATATGAACAACATGTCCGTAATGCTCAAGAACAGGACCTTTACTTCTTTCCTCATCCTTTTATCTTTTCATCTTTCTGTTTCATCCATACTCACAGTAAAAATGCACTACCTTACTTGTTCCCACACCTGTCCCCACATTCACCAGAATAGAACAGAACATTCATTCTGAATGTTTAGTACGAGAGTGAGTGAGTGAAAAATTATCTGCACTTGAGTTCAAGGCTCCTGTTTCCCCAGTCACTGCTATACAGGTGTGAACGTGTTACATCAGTTCATTTGTAAATGTGATGCGGGAAAAAAATTGATGACTTAATTGTGATTTGCACAAAAGAAGATTGCAGTGAATTAAATTTATTTACTTATTTGTGGTCTGAGGGTCTACCTGGTGCTGAAACAACTCACATAAGAGCATAAATAGAAGCCTTTGGATATCTGCTAAAAAGGAAGGTAAGAGTTTCTTAAAGAGAATCATTAGTGGTGATGAGACACGGATTCATCACTACGAGCCTGGGAGTAAACGGCAGTATGGAACAGAAACATCCTCAATCACCGACCGAGAAAAAGTTCAAAAGTCAACCATCAGCTGAAAAATTCCTCAATGTTTATAGTTTTCTGGGATTCTCAAGGGCCAAAAGTATTGGAACCCCATCAGGAAAAAGGTTCAACAATCAAAGTGCTCGTTACTGGGAGACGCTTATTGAAGAGCTGAAGCCTGAACTTTGTATTAGACACAGAGGACTGATATGCGAGGGAATTGTGATCTCGTGTGACGATGCACGTCCGCACACTTCTGCTCACACTGTCGACACTCTACAAAAACTTGGTTTTGAGGTGTTAAACCGTCCTCCCTATAGTCCTGATCTCTCTCCATCAGACTTTCACCCATTTGGTCCCCTGAAAGCAGTCCTACCAGGACGAAGATACACTTCTGATGAAAAAGTCGGCTCGCAGCTCTGCCTAAAACTTTGGGATATGGAAGCTTGTCGACAGATGGACAAAGAGTACTGAAAAACATGGATATTATACAAAAATATTATGTAATTGACTTTTCTACAGCCGGAGTGCGGATCATTTTTGACTCACCTTTGTAAAAACTGATGAGGATCTGTTGACCAGGAGCTGTACTTTATATGTTTTGTTCAGGCGTACCAAAGGTAAAGAATAATAAGATTGTACTTTATTTATTTATTTATTTTCGGCGATATAGACTTTGAATCATGTAACTAGACTTCTTTGAATTTCCATAAGCTGTATTATGTAGCATTTACAGTACATGTATATATTTTTTACTACTGTATGTGTTCTTGCTATATGTCTGGCTCCTTGCATCTGAAATGAACTTCCATTTCTTTGTGCTTGTTTTTAGTAACCTTAGTACTGTAACAGAGGCTGTGATTGGGTTGTCTGGAATCGTGGCCAGTCACATTTGTTAATTGAATGACGTCACTGATTTCATCAAACTCTCTGGCATTAGTTTTTTTTCTTCTAATGGCCTGAATCATAGGGACAACCCCAACAGGAGCAGGCGATTAAGCTTTGACAGTCATACGACATAAGGATTGTAATATTGCTTTTTTCAGTCAGGTCTGTGGACTAACCTGGAAGCTGCTGTGCACTGTCCTTATTAGGCATGCTTCATACCGTACACATACTGTACTTTAACCCTTATGACACGGACCGGGGGAATGCATGCAGATAACCAAAGCATGACCTAATCGAGCATTGGCAGCTCAATCCAAATGGGGGAATGAATGAACAAACGAATGAATGAATGTATAGATAATGAAATGCAATCTCTTTTAATTTGTAATGCAGTATTCACTATTAAAAAGAGACTCGAAATGACTGAAGCGACTTGCATCTGGTAGTGTTTATTTTCGTTACTAACCAAGTTTTGTTTATCCTTTAGTCTTACCAACCAGTGAACCTTTCCTATGGATGATACTAGAGATGAAGGAAATTTTTTTTTTTAATTATGTTTTAATTTCTAAGGGCAGCACTGTGGCATAATGGGTAGCACTGTGGCCTCGAATTCCAGGGTCAGGGGTTTGATTCCCACCTCGGGTCTGTGGGTGTGTCCTTCCGATGCTTGGTGGGTTTCCTGCTATGGATTGGCAACCCGTCCAGGGCGAACCCCGCCTTATAACCCGAGTCCCCTAGGATAGGCTCCAGGGCCCATACTGACCAAGCTTCTTAGAATTCTCTCAGAGAGCTCCTATCCTAGCGTAAAATTTCCTAGCTGGGAGTCCTAGACTAAAATAGATTTTGGAAACTTCTCAGAGAAACCCTGAGTAAGGAAAATACAAAAAAAAAAAACCTTTATCTTAGTGAGGAGGTGTGGTTGACCTCGTTACTAGGAATGACGCAGCAATTCAAGGACTGTGATTGGTTGATAAAAAAATCTGTAACAGTCTTCAAATGGACTCTTTGTTAAAATAGAATATATGATAATAAACGGACAGTGAAATCATAATGTTTGTATATAAAAAATTGTACAATCATGACGCCAGCCTACTTTATGCAAAGTTTCTGTTTTATGTTAAAGTTAAGTAAAACAGCCAAATGTTGGAAATGTGTTTACTTTTGAAGCAACCAAATTTCCAAGCAGTAGTTACTATATTTAAGTTCTTACGTTTATTAACCAAACTGATTTTATTACTTGTGATCCATTTCAGATTGGTGGGAGCAAAATAGTTCAGCTTTTACCAGTTTGCATGATTGCAGGACCGTTTATTTAAGTTTCTCTTTTGGATGGTATGTAGCCAACAAGTCATGAGAGATGTAAGAAATTAAAAGGACAAGAAAACCAAATTGGACAGAAGAACACTGTTTACTTTTAGCTTTACGTTCAGTGTTTGGAGAATATTTCTTCTTTCCGCCATTTTGTCCTCTGCTATAGAAACTTTTAAGGCCCTTAAAACTCCTCTCTACTCTTAACAATTTTGACCTTAGGAGCTGTTTTTAGGACAAAGATGTTTCATTAATCATTTTTATTTTTATTAGGATTTAGTCCTAAATTCATTTTCATAGTTCTAAGAATTTTCCTAGAATTTCGTCACTAGGAGCAACTTTTAGGCTTAAGAAGCTTTGTGAATAGCGCATGTGATCCTGTACATGAATCCTGTGTGGTGAAAAATAGAATAAAATCTCACAACAGGCAAATCCGCAGGCAACCACACTGCGGGTAATCAGGAGAAACATGTGCAGAAATTAGCTTACACCAGGTATGAGAGCAAGTCGCTCCAGTATAGGGGAAAACTGAAAAGAACAGACATCATTATACTAAAAGGATCGTAACCTAGGTATCATGATGGTGTCTTATCGGGTAGCCCCTTGTGATTCCTGTCCCTATTTGATACCGTCGTTGTCCTTGCAAATACAGTTGGACGGAATTCTAGATGACCAGCTCAGATTTTCTGACTGCATGATATTAACTCAAATGTCCTACACACTCCTTCATAACATCATATGCAAATGACTCTGTGATTCTGAATTACACACTGGCTCAGATCGGCAACCTTGTCTAATGTAAGAGTTCACTGGCTCTAGTTGGAATAAACCGTTTC
Source organism: Clarias platycephalus (assembly GCA_030068275.1). Lineage (NCBI taxonomy): Eukaryota > Metazoa > Chordata > Actinopteri > Siluriformes > Clariidae > Clarias > Clarias platycephalus. Next base: position 2,778,407 of record JAQQZT010000013.1, on the reverse strand, counting down.
TCGATTGCACATCTTGAACTTTTTCAATCATTGCATAACATTATAGTTTCTTAGGCTGGTCTGGTGGGGAATTTCCACATTACACTGCAGTAACTTACTATAGAACTCAAAGTGCTGATTAATGTTCACTTCCTCTGAAGTCAGAACTTGCCTTCTTGAACTTGGTTGAGCAAAACCTTCTGCAACATGATGTGATCATCCTCCCTACAGTTAATGAATCATCCTTGAAACCAGCAATAATGTCTAAAAACCGCCTCAGAAAGCCTGAAGCAATCGTTCAGGAAGTCAGAGATGTCACAGCCTCGGTGTCAGGTGACCTCGGATGGAGTGACTGATATCTTTTGCACACTTTTTTTGACCGCAACCTTCAGAACGTTGAAGGTTGCAATCTGATCTCTCAACACTCGGGACACTTCCGTGTGCAGGATTTTCAGCTGGAAAGCGACCTTTTGGACGTGACTCTCTGAAGTCTCATTACTCTGTGTGATATTTTTGGGTGTTAACAGTTTGTTAGCCGGTTGAGCTAGTGAGGTGTTTCTAAACTAGCAGTTTACTAGTAAGATAACTACTCGTCATGGTAGGAGGATATTAATGTTTCTTACAGTCGGTCAGTTGGTTTTCTGATTGCAGAAGGATATTAAGAATGTTTCGAAACTCTAAAGCTAATGTTCCCAGGAGGTTCTTGGACGGTTCTGGTGCAACATCATATACCAACGTTCTTAAAACGTAATATAACCAAAAGTAGCATTACCTTAACTGAACTTTATTTTTCATTAAAATACCGTACGTTACATTGCACAATATTTTTATAGTTATCTCATATCATTTAATAGTTATCTGCACTGCTATGAGATACAATTTTCAGAAAACTCAGTGATTTCATTCAAAAAATTACTGTAAAAAATGATCTTAAACTCACACTTAGCTATTTGATACGGTGGGAGGACACTGAGGAGTTTCTAAGCGAGCAAATGTTTAAGTTGGTTAGCTACTTCGGATAAGCATGTACGTTTCTTCCATATTTTATAATTGGATTTTATTGTTTAAAAACAATTATTATTGTTAGTGTGCTATGGATATAAAAACTGGCTCGTCTTTGTCTGCAGCTCAGGAGCCGATCACATTGCAGCCTCAGCTCCGTTCTGTACTACATCACCTACACGGAGGCTGGGTTCCAAACGGCACCTGTCCTGTTCTACTGCAAAATATAACGTTTGAACTAGTAATTATAATTTGTACACCGTATTTGAGTAAAATGTAGCCGTGTGGTAATCAGTAGAAGTGTACAGTAGTAGTGATGGCTACTACTGTACTGATATCGAGTGGGCAAATTTTGTCAAGCAAACATATTTCAGGCAACACAATTGATATGGACTGCAAGTAATATTTCATATATTTTTATATTAATTGGTGAACACCTGGAGGAGAACCTCACCTGGTCCCTCAACACCTGCTCTCTGCACAAAAAAAGCCCAACAGCATCTTTTCTTCCTGAGAAGGCTAAAATGCAAAATTGTTAAGATATCTCAACATGAATTTGACATGGTTACTGACACTACAGATTTTAATTAGTTTTTGCTTTTTAAGCATTTAACAACAAAAAAAAACTATTTTAGCAACAACTTTTACAGGTAATAATAATAAGCTTCTAGACGCTTACACCAATTTTAGTAAATAAATGTGTATAATTTGAAGTTTAAATTATTATTGTTTGAAGCGAGATGCTGAAAACAGCCATTTTTAGGGCACAAATAAAATAAACTCTCTAAAACGGCAAAAAAAAGTTAGCAACCTGAAATTTTCTTTAGGGAAGCAAGATCGGTCAATTCCATGTTGTATAAACTTCCGAAGTAGCTTATAACATAAAATAAAATCAGCACCAGTGCTGTGTTTTGGATGATATATATGCACATAAAAAAAGCTAAAAACTCTCATTGATGTATGAAATATAATTATACTTGCATCTACACGTTCACACACACACACACATATATATATATATATATATATATATAATCCATGGTGCAGATGAAATGCTTGTGCACACACCTACCCTTTTACAATCTGAAGAATTCTCAGAAATACTAGCTGTGCACCACGTGTCCGTGTTTCCCCGCACGTCTGGGCACGCCCTCTGCTGACATCATCGGTGACGTCACACACGCGGAAGCGACACGGGTCTCTGTATTTGGTCCCGCCCCTTCCGTCACAGTGCTGTAGTTTAGCGCCGAGCGGTACATGTGTGTTGAATCAGATTAAACAAACCGATTTAAAATAAAATACAAATAATAACATCCACACCATGTCGGAGGACGGAGTGGACAGTACCGGGGACGTGGCTCTGGACAGCGCGGTTAAACAGTGGTTAGAGTTTGACAAGGTGAGTAAAGTGGAGTTTTATATGATGATGATAATAATAATAATGTGGAATGAATGTACTGTATACCTGCCTCCATGATCGCGAGACCGAGAGCGCGCGCTAATCTACAGGAAGTGAGCGGGAGAGTCTCAAACCGCTCAGTGTCCACTGTGTAGGTCTGCTATGTAGTGTGGACAGCAGAGCATTTACACATTTCAGGATCAGATTTCATTAGAAAGAGGTGTGTGTATATATACACAGTGGCTTGCAAAAGTATTCGGCCCCCTTGAACTTTTCCACATTTTGTCACATTACAGCCACAA
>JAQQZT010000013.1:2756327-2766475 GCA_030068275.1 Clarias platycephalus | reverse complement strand
GCCAATAAAGGCAGCCTTGAGTGACCATCTACCTGACTCGCAGTGTCCATTAATCCACCATCACCCGCACAGTCACATATATCTATCTATCTATCTATCTATCTATCTATCTATCTATCTATCTATCTATCTATCTATATATCTATCTATCCATTCATCCATCTATCTATTCATCTATCTATATATATATATATCCAATCTATCTATCTATTCATCTATCTATCTATCTATCTATCTATCTATTCATCTATCTATATATTTCTATCTCTATCCATTCTATCTATCTATTCATCTATCTATCTATATAGATAGATGAATAGATAGATAGATAGATAGAATGGATATCTATCTCTCTATCTATCTATCTATCTATCTAACTATTTATCATTATCACTATCTATGTCTGTCCATCCATCCATTGTCTATGTATCTGTCCATCATTAACTATGTAGTATATGTACCTCAGCAAGTTTTTGTAGAATATTTTAAATATGTTTATAAATATAGATTTTTATATAATATTATAATGTGAGATATATTTGTAAATAACATTCACTTGTATTATCATTGGTTTATTTATTTGTGTAACTCTCTCCGCTCCGCCGCCATATTGTTTTTTTCCCCCGTTTCCCGCGTGCACAGTAACCTAACAACCAGCCCCGCCCCCACCCCATAAGGCGCATGCGCGGTGCAACAGCGCACCCGCGAGACGGACCGAAACGCCTCGCGCTGAGAGCGAGTGCCGCTCGCGCACCCTTGAAGTGTAGTAGTGCGAGTGGAGGAGAGGAGAGAGGAGCGCGCGCACTTGCCTGCCGGCGCTGTGCTCCCTGACGATGACGTCACACGAGCCGGGATCTCTCTCTCTCACACACACACTCTTCCACATGTAGCGCGCACTGAAGTGAGATAAAGACTAATCTACTGTCAGTGCACACGCAGAGTAACGGAATCTGACTGTAAGGAATCCGCTTTAGGAGTGGGCGGAGCCTCTGCACGTCAAGGTACAGACTTATATGTGTGTGTGTAATTATTATTATTATTATTATTATTATTATTATTAATATTGTTCATGTTTATGTATAGTAAAACATGCAGATGCAATGATACAAACTTATTAAAGTTATGTCCAATGACCCTCACTGTGTCTTTGATGTCCCTGTGCATTTCCTTATGCATTGCTTATTGTATTATATAACTGTTTAACAATCTTAAGCATGTTGTAATCGAACAAACACAACTTCTTTTTATGCACACACACACACACACCTTTGTATTATCAATTGAAGTATATTTTTGATAACTGGTTATATTTTCAAAAAAGTTATGCTTTCTGTCCTCTGTAAAACTCAGATTGCATGACACTCCTTACTATATATAAACCAGTGTGGTCAATGTGTGTGTGTGTGAGAGTGAGAGAGAAGTCTGCCAACTGGGACACAGCACACACTACAATTAAATGTGTTCATATTTAGAATGGACATCATTTAAAACCACTCCATCTGCACACACACACACACACACACACACACACACACATAAACCATGCCCTCTCCCTTTCTCTCTATGTGTGTGTGTGTGTGTGTTGCTGAACCTAAAATTAGTCTCTGAAAAACAAGTGTTCAGCATCAGATCGATCTCCTTGAGGATTTAGTCCTAATCCTAATCTAACTGCATCACCCTGTTTAAGGTCACATGATCAGATAAATAATCAACGATATGGATGTGATGATGCAGTCAATGTTACTAAAAAACAAGGACGTATAAAGACTTGTTGATTAAGGACAAAGACTTGGCGATTAAAGACTAAGAATTGTGAAGACTTGGTGATTGAAGACAAAGACTATGTTGAACCCGAAGCCTTGCGAAGACTTCATAATTCTGTGTCTTCGATCGAAAAGTCTTTGTAAGTCTTTGTTAATCTTTGTCTTCAATCAACAAGTCTTCATAGGTTTTTTGTAAGTCTTAGTGTTCAATCACCAAGTCTTCGTAAGTCCTCGTAAGTCTTCATTCACACAGTCTTCATAAGTCTTTGTAAGTTTGTGTCCAATCACTCATTTTTTGTAAGTCTTCACAAATCTTTGCAAGTCTTCATCTTCAATCAATAAGTCTTTGTAAGTCTTTGTCTTCAATCTACAAGTCTTACGAATGACAAAATGCAGCTCGTTAGCAATGTTACCAAGAAACCAGGAAGCGTACAAAACTTTCCCATGATGGAAAACAGACCGGTTAGTTAAGAAAATTTGTTACATTATTAAATCAGTATCTAGTTTAATTGTAAACAGCTTCAATATTTCCACGTTTGAACCACTTTAGTATGTTTTTTGCCTCCTCATACATTCCCCTGCTGTCCCTCAAGGTCTTATAAATAAATAAAAAACCTCCGATGTCGTTTTGAGTAGACGTGTTTGAGAGGACATTTGGGACCCGAGGGAACGAGGGCTGCTCCAGAAATAGCGTGACTCCCTGTCTGTCTCTTTAGTCTGGGTTCAGTTCATCCTAGACCAGTTGCTCAGATCAGCGATTGCTGTTTATCTGTAGGAAACTGTAGGTTCATATCATAAACTGACCTGTTTGGTCAAACTCCGTCCCCTAAGCAAGGAAGTTTCTGTTACAATCCGAAGTGTTAGCTTTCTTCAGACTTGTCTAGTAGGCGGGGTTTTATCAAACTGGAGTTGTTAACTTGGCTACTAGTGTGTATCTGAAGTTTCCCTTTGTTTTTCTTTGGAGCGCAGAGCTCATGGAGGGCATCTGCTTCGAGGTGAAACCCCAAGGCAACATTACTCCGTCTTCCCAGTCACACCCAGAAGGATCAAGAGGTAAAGATGAGGAGGAGGAGGAGGAGGAGATCCAGTACAGGCTGACGCTGGCGGGCTCGTTAGCGGTCCACCCGCAGACTACCATGGCTATGCTGCCGTGGGTGGTTGCTGAGATACGCAGGCCTCGGCTGAAAGAGAGGAGCTTCAGCACAACCATGTCTGGACCTCAGTCTCTGGAGGTGAGTGAGGAGGAACGTGTGACTGTCCAGTGTGTGAAATCTATGAACAGTTTAAGGACATAAACGGGACCTAATGGTGTATGCAGGGGTGGGTGGGACAAAATTCATACCATGACCTGGAATAACCTGTCTCTTGGGCTTGCAGGTGCGCGACTGTCCGGTGGTCCTGCGGATCTCGTGTTCCTGGGTACGCTGCGTGTTGGGCGTGGCAGGCGCCGGGGACACGTGGGACCCTCTTCGGCACACCGTTCTCTTTCAGCAGCGGCCGCATCGTGTCACCAAACTCATCCACAACAGCCGAGAGCCGAGCTACTTCGCCTGTCTGGTTCGGGATGAAGTCAGAGCTACCTGCTACGTCTTCCACTGCCACGACAAACTCAAGGTACACACACACACACACACACACACACACACACACACACACACTCTCTCACACACACACACACTCTCACACACACTGATCGATCCCAGGAGCACATAACAATGTTGTTTCTGTGGTAACTAATGTAGGGAAGACTTTGAATCGAGATAGCAAAGTCACCAAGGTGCAGCTATTCTCTAAATCATGGCTAGTATTGATAGCTAGAAATTGATTTCGCTGGAAAGTGGGCGGAGTCACAAGCTGGAGAGCTACCATTACCGCACGTTTTATGACTTCATCATCACACCAATCTACCTTCGATAAGACATTTCTATTTATTAAGAGACGTCGAGGCGTACATTTCGCAAACAGGTAACCACGCCTTTCCTGGCGGCCGCAGAACTGCGAGTTCCGACTTTAGCCGTGTGAGTGTAATAAAGCACTGACGCTGGAGACTCCTTCCAAAAGTAAAAACTTTAATAATGTCTCTTTCATAGCGATTGACGTCACTTTGGGGAATCGGGAATCGAGAATAGGGAACAGGAAGTGAAACGGGAGGAGGAAAGGCTGCAACACACACACACACACACACACACACACACACAGACACACACACACCCTCCCAGACACACATGCACACACTCCTCTGTTACGGGTAGATTTCTTCATAGCACCTTCCTACCCGTATTTATTTCCCGGATGACCTTTACTATGTCCTGCGTAAACAACACAACCTTTCACACCTATCACAGCACCCCATCACAGCACCCCATCACTGATTATTTTCCTCTAACAGCACACCGCTCAAGTGTTTTATTCTCTAGTTACAGCACCGGAGAGTAAAGAGAGAGAAGGACGAGTTTTAGTTAAAATCTGTGAAGTAATCTTTTTGAGGATCAGCTTTTATCTGTGCTTTGATGCTAAGGTTTAAAGGGAGCTCAGATCTGTAAATGTCACACACACACACACACACACACACCAGTACACGCAGAGTTTGTTTGGCTTCCATGCACTAGCAAGCTATAAAAAGGAGTGTGTATGAGAACGTGACCTCACTAGCATTTGTTTGCAGGGATACCAAATACAGCAACCTGATCTGGAGACATGTGGACAGAACGTGCGCGCAAACACACACACACACACACACACACACACACACTTATCTTAACCGTGATCTGATCTGTAATGTTAAATGAGGTTGAATGTTATTCAGATGTTGTTTGGTTATGTCATGGTTTTGTTGAGGTTGTTTAAAGGTTGTGTGAAGGTTTTGTTGTTGTTTGCAAAAAGGTTGTGTGGGAGTTGTGTCCAGGTTGTATAAATGTTGTGTAAACATTTTTATAAAGAATGTGTGGAGGTTGTGCGAAGGTTATATGGAAACGTTGTATAGAGGAAGTGTGAAGGTTGTATAGAGTTCATGTGGAGGTCGTGTAGGAGTTGTATGAAGGTTGCGTGGAGATTGTGTAGACGTTGTGTGAAGGTTGTATACAGTTCATGAGGAAGTTGTGTGGAGGTTGTGTAGACGATGCGTGAAGGATGTATAAAGTTCACGTGGAGGTTGTGTGGAGGTTATATGGGGTTTATATGAGGGTTGTCTGGAGGTTGTAGAGGTCTTGTGGAATTTGTATGAAGGTTTTGTGGAGGTGTTTAGTAGATGTTTAGTAGAAGTATGAAGGTTGTATAAAGATTGTGTGAAGGTTGTATGGAGGTTGAAAGAAAATTGTGTGGAGGTTGTGTAGACGAAGTGTGAAGGTGGTAAAAAGGTTGTGTTGAAGTTGTGTAGAGATTATATGGAGATTGTTTGGAGGCTACGTACACTGTGTGTGAAGGTTGTATAAAGGTTATGTGAAAGTTGTGTGCAGGTTATATGGTGTTTGTATTAAGGGTTGTGTGGAGGCTGTATAAAGGTTGTGTGGAGGTTGTCTGAAGGTTGTGTGGAGGTTGTTGAGGTGTTGTGGAATTTGTATGAAGGTTTTGTGGAGGTTGTTGAGGTGTTGTGGAATTTGTATGAAGGTTTTGTGGAGGTGTTTAGTAGAAGTATGAAGGTTGTATAAAGGTTATGTGAAGGTTGTCTGAAGGTTGTAAGATGTTTGTATTAAGGGTTGTGTGGAGGTCGGGTGGATGTGTGAAGGCTGTATAAAGGTTGTGTGGAATTTGTTTGAATAATGCCTGTGTGGAGCTTGTGTGAAGGGGATGTGGAAGTTGTGTGAAATGTCTGTGAAGGCTGTGTGAAGGTTGTGCGGAGGTAGTGCAGATGTTTGAGGGTTTGTATTGAGGTGATGTGGAATCCGTGATTAATGCTTGTGCTTGTGAATTAAAAAGCGTGTGTCAACATGGCATGAAGGTTGTGCGAATGTTGTACGGAGGTTTTCGGAGGGGGGTTGTGTGGACATTGTAGGTACACCAAGTGTCAGAGAGAGGTTCTTCACCTCACTGCTCACACAGGATGTGGCTCTGCGGCATTTCCTGTTCACACAATGTGGCTATAGGTGAGAAGACATGCAGAGCATGTGTGTATGTGTGTGTGTGTGTTTTCAATGCAGTTCATTTGAAATTACCATCATGTAGTTTGCATTACAAACTCCCCCCCCCCCATGTTTTTCTTGCACTTTCCACATTTCCCTCTATCTCTTGATCTCTTTGTCTTTCTCTCACATCCTCTGCCTCCCTTTCTTCTCTCTCTTTTTCTCTCATTCTCTCTCTCTCTCTCTCTCTCTCTCTCTCTCTCTCTCTCACATCCTCTGCCCACTCTCTATCTGTAAGTGGTTTTCTGTCTCTCTCTGTTTAGTATTTGAAGGCATTTAGATAACAGCGATCTCGCTCATTCCTTCTCTCTTTTTCCTCTCATTAACCTTCATTCTTTCTTTCTCTCTTTCTTTCTCTTTCTTCCTATCCCTTTTGTCTCTCTTTTTTAGTCATCCTCTTTGACTACTGATACATTATTTTATCCACTAGAGGGAGCTTCTTCTTTAAAAAAAAAACTTGTATCCGGAAATACAGTCCGCCAGTGTGATTGCAATATGAGATCACACACCCGCGCACACACACACACACACTCTCTCTCTTTTCGTCTTCCTGTCTGTCTCTCACACCCCTTCTTTCATCATCTCATCTCAACACGACCAGCTGTTGCGTCGGCAGGGTCACACACCCTGTGTGTACCTCAAGGTCGACTCTGAATAGCAGTCCATCCAATCCTTTAATAAGACAGGAATGTGTCTCGGTCATGAGTCTTCATCGATGCAAACATAAGAACAAATGAAAAATTATTTGTTTACTCGTTTTCTGCAAGCAATTTGTTACAAACTTTATAGATTTTAGGTTCTGAGCTCCCAGGAATCCCTCAAGAACCCACAGATGCTTCCTAGAATATTATGATGAGAATATTTATATAAAAAACAGACTTAGTTTTTAACACCGTTACAGACTGTAGTGTTACACAGGACACTTGGCCGCATGGGAAATCAGGAATCACCGTAAACCGTTAAAGATAATTATTTTCCATGTTTCCTGGTTTGTCAAATTCCCCTGAACTGTTTGAATTTGGTGAGACTGGGCTGATTCAGGAAAGATTCGGGGTGTGTTCCAATTCGACACATGCTCCCTACACACTGAAGTGGAAGTTCTGATAGACCGTATGTTGTGTGAAGGTTGTTTAGGGGTGTGCAAGTTGTGTGAATTTAATAGGAGCATTGTGTAAACGTTGTGTGGAAGTTGTTTGAAGGTTTTGTGAAGTTTGTATGGAGGTTGTTCGGAGGTTGCATGGAGGTTGTGTGGAAATTGCATGAAAGTTGTATGGAGGTTGTTTGAAAGTTGTGTAAAGGTTGTTTGCAGGTTATGCGACATTGCATGGAGGCTGTGTAAAAGTTGTGAGGAAATTTTGTGGAGGTTGTCTAGAGGTTGTGGGAATGTTGCATGGAGGTTTTGTTAAACTTGTGTGGAAATTGTGTTGTATTGACGGTGTATTCACGGTTGTATGGAGATTACATGAAAGTTACGTGATGGTTAGACGGAGATTGTGTAAAAGTTGTGAGGAAATTGCGTGGAGGTTTTATGGAGATTACATAAAGGTTGTTTGGAAGTTGTGCCGAGGTTATGTCGAGGTTGTTGTGTGGATTTGGTGGGAAAGTTGTTTAAAGGTTGTGTCGACATTGTGTGGACAGTGTGTGAATTTATTTGTTCATTCTGTGAATATAAAGATTATGTGTAGTTGATGATCTTCGATGGATTTTATGTGAAGGTTTTGTAGCGGTTGTGTCAATAGTGTGTGGTTATGGTGTGGAGGTTGTGTGCTTGTTGTGTGGAGGCTCTGGTATGGTAGGATGTGGTGTTTTTTTTTTTTTTTTTTTTAAATCTATTTTTTTACTTATTTACAGTATTTCAACACAAAGACAACCCTAAAAACCTGAAACGGTGTTTAAAAATGCTAACTTTATAGCAGGTTTTGTGAACAAAATAAAAAAATCTGGGTTCATGAGAACTCAAAACTTAATTTTCAGGCAAGAGTTTTCTCATGGACGACGTGTCCTGCAAAAGTAATCCCATTTTTAGGATAGCAACTTAAGTTAGCGTGTTGACAGGGTAAAGCTAGCACTGCATTCAAACTTATGCCGCATTAACGCCACCTCCAAAACAGGAAGCTGGAGCTCGGAATGATGTCACGTTCAACCTCAGTTATTTTGTCTCCATGTTTGTATTTTGTTAGCAAAAAGCTTTGGAAGTAAATGCATTAATTTAAATAATTATACTTAAAGTTAAGACACGCTACTTGGTTTGCAGTTCATGCTTTGCTTTGCCTTTCCGTTTTGATTGAAAGTCGCATCTCGTAACTGATTGGAAAATTCTGACTTCCATGTTCTTTTTCTTGTTGCTAGGCAACTGGGAAATAATAGGGTTTTTTTTTTCTTTTCTTTTAGTTTTTTGTAGTTTTATGTTTTTCATATATATATATATATATATATATATATATATATATATATATTTTAAGTCTGAAATGTAAAACATTTACCTCAGTTATTTCGGTACAAGAAAAGTGTGTGTGACTGACAGGAAAATAACACAAATTAGACTTTACAATACAGTCAACTCAATTTAATTTTTTTAAGTTTTAAGTTTTTCACACAGACAACATGAAGATGAACTGATTGTAAACAATAATACAAAAACAAACAAGAACAAATAATAATAATAATAATAATAATTAAAAAACGTGTCATGAAGGTAAAAAAATGTAGGCTGGTCTGGGAAATCAACATTAAGGACAATGTGAAGAAGAAGAAGAAGAAGAAGAAGGATGGTGTTGCTAGGCAACTGGGAAATAATATGGCCACTCCTGGAAACTAGCTACCGCTTTTAATTTTTAGGTTTAAGTTTTTCATATAGACAACTTAAAGATAAAGTGATTGCAAACAACAAAAAACAAACAATAACAATAAATAAAAACGAGTCATGAAGGTAAAAAAAAACTTAGGTTGGTCTGGAAGAATTGACATCAAGAAGAATGCGAGAAGAAGAAGATAGCGGTGTTGCTAGGCAACTGGGAAATAATATGGCCACTCCTGTAGGTTAGCTAATGTTTTAGTTTTTAGATACAATGTAAAGATGAAGTGATTGCAAAAACAAATAACAAATACTACTACTACTACCAATAATAATAAATTATAATAAAAACGAGTCATGAATGTAAAAAGATTACCTCAGGTATTTTGGTACAAAAAAAGTGTCAGGAAGACTGACAGGAAAATGACACAAATAATTAGACTTTACCACACAGTTAACTCAATTTTATTCCATTCTGTTAACCTAGTGTTATTTATTTAATTTTTTAAACGTGAATTTACTAACAATATAATTTTTTTTTTTAAATGTATTTTTAGATTTTGTCGCTTTAAAAAAAAAAAGTCATGGCGGACGGTGTTGTGAGAATCCGGGCACTTGTCAGGGAGCTCGGGGTCGGATTGTGACGCACCCTTCCCCCTCCGGTAGAGTGCCGTTGGAAAGGCGGACTTCTCCAGCTCTTTTTTATTTTCTTTTCACATGTATTTCTTTTTAAAGGACGCTAAATGGCCGTGGCGATGAAAGCGCGCTTCCAGAACTTTCTCCGGAGGGAGGCGAAGGCGGGGAAAGACACCGTGAGTACCGCGCGCGCAGTCCCGGGGCGCGAGGCTCCACAACTCGGCGTGTTGAGGAGAAGTTCAGGCTGACAGTGTGTGTGTGTGTGTGTCATTCTTAACGGCTAACAGGCTAAACCCTGGCAGCTCCCAGTGTCTCCTAACACACACACACACACACACACACACACACACTCAGAGTTTAACTGTACAGTGTGTGTGTGTGTTTTATAAGATCACACTGTTCCTGCTGTTAGGAGTTTACTCAGGGGTCTAGTGTTATTGTTATTGTTTATATCTGATGTTTGTGTGTGTTAGCTTAGCTTTGGGGAAACTAATAAACTCTGAAGTGGTCAAGAGTAAAACATTGAGCAGTACAGGAGCTACTGAGTGTGTGTACAGGCAGGGGGGTCAATACTAATGAGAGACAGAGAAAGAGGGGACATGTACAGTGTTTGAGAGATGTACAGTGTTTAGTGAGAGACAGGATGTACAGGTGAGAGACATGTTTAAGGAGGGACACGGAATGAGAGCCAGATTGAGAGAGACAGACAGACAGACAGAATAAGAGAGAGATGTAATGAGAGACATAAAGAGAGACCGACAGAATGAGAGAGATGTTAATAGAGGCAGACAGAATGAGAGAGACAGAGAGAGACGTAAAAAGAGAGACCGACTGGAT
>JAQQZT010000013.1:2691104-2701575 GCA_030068275.1 Clarias platycephalus | reverse complement strand
TCGAGCCTGGCCGGGAATCGAACCCGGGCCCTGGAGGTGCAAGGCGACAGTGCTAACCACTACACCACCGTGCCGCCACGATGTATGTTAAAATAATAGTAAAGTTAAAATCCTCCCATTTGCATCTTTAGGGCAACAGTGGCAAATAGCGAGGGGGTGAGTGGGTTTATTTGCACACAAGGTGTTTTTTGAGCTGCAGTGGGTGGGGCAGTGGGTGTGGTATGGGCAGGGCAGGTGGTGTGACAGCTGTTGGCATGCGACAACCGGTAAGTAGCACAGGCAGAACAAGCAGACCAAAACAGTAAAGTACGTTTGTGCCAGCTGGGCATTATTCTACAGCTTCAAAATTATTGCGCCCTTTGACAGAACGTTGTAGAAAATGAACACCACGATCATTTCGTCGTCCTGGATCTTGTTGTTCCTTATGACACGGTTAATTTCTTTATTGTTTCCATGTGTATAATGAATGCTTATGTCTTTCAAAGTCCTTGCCATTGTTTAACGTGCGTCCCTAAGCCTCGTTTACTATTACAGGTTATCCTGTTTATAACGTCGAATGCTCATGTTTTGACGCATCGCTGCCATGACGATGAATTTCGGACTAAGCCTTAAATTTACGCGCACGTATCCAGCCGTTTTGTCACATTTTACAACCCTGCTGTTTGAGAAAAAAATTATATAACTGACTGAAGTTTGTTCCGGTCGAGTGGGCGGGGCTTCCGCGACGACAGTTGATATCAGGGGGTGGTGAAAAACACTTGTCTGGATCACTTGGAATGTCTAGAGGATGCTACTTCACTGAAAACATGTGAAGCAGAATAAACACACTGATGTCTGTGAGTCGTGGGATTTGAACTTGTAACCTTCTGGTCACATGATCAGAATATTGATATCCATTAAAAGCCAATTTCTGCTTGATTACTTGAGCTGAAAAGAGTTAGGGAAGTGGCATGCAATTTGATAATGTGAACGCATTCTTCTAAAAGTATGTGTGTGTGTGTGTGTGTGTGTGTGTGTGTGTGTGTGTGTGTGTGTGTGCTTGCTTTGCAGGCTGTCTTTGCCTGGAAGAGGCAATTGTATACAGCGAGCCAAACCCAGCGCTGGAATTTTCATTGTGAGCCCTGAAAAGCAGCAAACACACACATACACACACACACACACATACACACACACACACACACACACCATAGACACACACACATGTATACACACACACACACCCTACCACACCCTGTTACATACAGAGGTGCTAAATCATTCCCTAAAATATGACTCTGATGTTGATCTTTAAACCTCAGCCCTCTCTCTGTGTCTCTCTCTGTCTCTCTTTCTGTGTTTTTGTCTCTCTCTCTCTCTCTCTCTCTCTCTCTCTCTGTCTCTCTTGGTCTGTCTGCTCTGGGTGTGTGTCTGTCAATAACTCTCTTGTTACCTGTAAAAAGGGTAAGCGTTGCCTGAAGGTTGGGTTTTGGTCAGGGTGGGACTGTGTGCGTGTGTGTGTGTGTGTGTGTGTGTGCATGTGCTTTAATAGACTATATCTGACATATGAAAGTCCCAGCTGCCACTCCCTATTAGTACTGTAAGTTTTTCATTCACGTGTGTCCGTGTGTCCGTGTGTGTGTGTGTGTGTGTGATTGACCCAGCTTAGAGTGATGTTTGTTTTTAAAATAAGTATATAAAAAAGTTCCACCGAAGCTGTACAGTAGTTAATAACGTCTTTATATTTCTTCTGAATGAGGGTGTAATGCGTCTGTTTTATTGCTCTTCTTCATTCAGCAGAATTGTAAAGATTGACGATTGACATTTACAGAAGACTTCATATGCGCTACGTTGATGAGACTGCAAGCTGTACTGTAAGTGCCGTAGCTCTAAGCTGTTTCCACATGAAAGGAGTTCCTGGGAGGCCGGCGTTTCAGACGCGAATGAAAAATTTCTACCTTGATGGTGTCCAAGCACTAGTGAGACACTGGGATAAGTGCATTAGTGTAGCAGGAGATTATATAGAGAAATAAAGGGAGTTTTTAAAAGTCCCACTTTGACTCGAACGCCCCTAGTACATGTGATATTTAAACTAAATATCAAATATTAAATGATGCCGTGCTGTTTGAGAACAAAGGGATCTTGTATTATGCCTGGACTTGTACCCTTAAAAAGAATTCAAGGTATTAGTGTGAAGAGTGAAGCGTTAAAGGTTCACTATAGTTCTAGGAAAGATAGAAATGAAAGATACAATAAAGAAACATTAAACGTAGCAGTAAAAAATATTGTATAAAATATATATATTTATATTTGAGGAAATATTTGAGAAAAATATTGAGAGATTTTACCTGGAATTTCTCTGAAACATCTAACATCAAAGCGCCTAATGAATATAAATAAATGTTTTTATGTTTATGTTTATCATATAAAAACATATTGACATCACCACTCTATTAATGATTAAGTTCCTCCAACACTATATATAAAACGTAAGTGACAAAATTCACCTCAGGGCAAAAGTTTGGAAAAAATAAAACAATAAACTATCTAGGCAACAGAAAATAAAAAGAAAATTAGCTTTGTTAAGTATTACTTATTATTATTATTATTATAATGATTTTTATATATTTAGACAAGCTTTATTCTTTAGAATAAACTATTTATAAAACAATATGCGTTGTTACGTGTATTAACAAAGGAACATCCGTGCAAAACGTGTTCTGCCGTCTTCGTTTTTTTGTAGTAAGGGTGTGCAAACTTTTGCTCTCAGCTGTATGTGTACGATTTGCTAATCACACCTTTAATCCCATTGACGTCACAGATTAGTAACAAGCTATTAAGGGATAACGTTCGGGAGGACGAGGCGAAGAGGAAGTGTGTGGAGCTGTGAGAGAGCTGAATGGAAGCTGGAGGTGTGTGTGTGTGTGTGTGTGTGTGTGTGTGGGTGTTGTATTTTAATCATATTCAGTATCCCTTTGTATTCCTGTTACCTGACGTGTGAAGCGTGCTCCATGTCTCTCATCTGCCTGAAGCTTTCCTTCCAGTTTCAGTACAGAACAAATCCCCCGACACCCACCCAGCCCGCAGGGGTGTGTGTGTATGTGTGTGTGATAGAATGTGAATGTGTGTGTATGTGTGTGTGTGTGTGCTGTAAGTCTGAATTTTTTTTTCATTTCATATTTATCTTGCATGTTGACCTGCACCTCTTCAGCCTCCTAATCATAAAATCTTGATCCTGATTAAAACTTAAAAGGCATTGATTCTCCATAACAGCAGCTCCGACAGTAGTGCAGCCACAAACCAAAAATCATGTTTACTGGATATTAACGCTCTTGTTCTAATTTGTCAGCGTTTCGGTAAAAACATCTCACAAAGTTGGGTTTATGAAGCTTTTTTTAGTTTCGCGGCAGAGCTGTGAGTAACATAACATAATGTGTAATGATTGATTGAAAACAATTTTAGCAATAATTTTTTTTCTCCAATTAATTGCTCATTTCATTAATTCCAAGTGAGCTAAACTACTTAGCTACGCTATAACTTTTAAGACACACCTAGCTACCAGTTTACTGAGGTACAATCGTTTTTTATTCATTTAGTTTAATCAGATTCTCCCGTGAACGGTTTTAGGTTAGCATGACATTTTACAAAAACAGAAATGTAACAAAAACATTGTGAAACATTTTACATTTCATATAATAGAATTTTTGGTCTATAGTACTGTTTAGGTGAAAAACTGCAGAAAGAAATTTGTTAAATATATATATATAACAAAAAGTCTTGGCTATTTAACAACATTTAAACAGACCTAGCTACCGGTTAAATGAGCTACAATTGTTTACATGAACATTATGTTTTGTGATTTTAATAAAATGCTCCTGTTAACAGGTTTAGGCTGCCTTGACATTATTTAAAAAATGACATTTATAATAGGATTTTAGATCTACTGTTTGGCCTAAAAATTGTACCGATAAATTTGCTAAATTTTTTGTTGAGGTTTTGATATTTTAATCAGAAGTTCCCAGGATTATTGTAATTTCCCAAACAGATATTTAACATTAAAACATTGTGAAAAAGCTTATGTAGCGTATAATAGAATTTTAGATCAACTACTTAATCAAAATATTGTAGTGATAAATGTTTTTTGATGATGTTTTTTGTGGAAGAAATACTTTGTTCAAGGCTTACTCATTTTGTTGAACGTAATTTCAAGCTACAGTAGCTGAAATACTTAGATACAGTTTAAAAAAAAAACTCCTAGCTACCCGTTCACTTAGGTAGAATTGTTGAAATAAACATTATGTTTATTGTTTGCTTCCGCAAAGAGTTTTAGGTTAGCATCACAGAAACACAGTTAGGTAACTATAAATTTCTGATTTCTTTTTCTGTAATGTTTAATAGAATTTCAATTCCACAGTAGTATTTGGTCAAAGAAAATTGCAGCAATAATTTTGTTGAATTTCTTGTGTTTTTCATATTAAAATATTATTTATTTAATTAATTAATTTATTTAATCAAACATAATTTCAAACTAGTGAAATTAACGATCTAATTTAAGACAGCTTAAATTTTGTTAGAAAGCACCGGCATTCTCAATACACTTCTAAGTCTAGCCAGGAGTGACATCATCACCTCTTTTTTTGCATAGTACAAATTAGGAATTTGCTCACACAAAGTATAGAATAATACGAGGTTTAACACACACACCCACACATCCACACAAACACACAAACACACATATGCACATGGGTGTGTGAGCAATTTGAGTGCTACCAGGCATGGCATGCCCACACCCGTTTGGCTCCTTTCCTATGAAGGCAGTAAATGCATTGTGTGTAAGCATGTATATGTAGAATAGTTCATATGTGTGTGTGTGTGTGTGCATATGTGTGTGCATATGTGTGTGTGTGTGTGTGTGTGTGTGTAAGACAATACAGATGATTGTATATGGAATAGTTGAGAGGGAAATGCGTTGAAAGCTATAAGTGAGGAGGGCGTGTGAGGTATGAGCGGGTGCGTTTACGTCTCTGGGTGTGTCTATATGTGCGTGACTCAGCTTGTCGCCGTTGTGTATGTGTGTGTGTGTGAGAGAGATGTTGAAAGTGATGCAATATGGCACAGATCTGTCATTGTCAACATGAATCATCTTCACAAGAAAGGCACAACATAGAATTTGCACTGCTTCATGCAAATCAGAGTTCTCCTTGAACGTTTTCCATCTTTTGTGTGTGTGGGTGTTTATGTGTGTCTGCGCTTAGCAGGAATTACGTGTCACAGTATCACAAGCTATCGAAACACTCCAAGCTTTAACAGAACTTGAAGTATTAGCATACGACACGATTGTTACGAGGACTGCTTTAGCTAGCTAGCTTAATCACACCTTCTGTGTGGCGTTTGTAAGCTACTCGTCCGGCGTATGATCTGACCCCTGACCTCGTCCGTGACAAGTTATCACTACTGTTTTGACGTGACTCCCCCCACCCCATTCGCCTTATTTCCTGTCGCTTCACAAACTCCATAGAGCCCCGCCCCCTCTCCGTGGAAGCTTCAAGGTGTGAGGCGTGAAGAGTTGAGGCCCCTATGGATTAGCGAAAAACGCTGTCATGAGCAAACCATTTCCTAAACTTTAACGTTTTGCAGATGATTTGCCGGTCAAAGAGGGAAAACCGCAAAATTATTGTAAAAACAAATTGTTTTTAGTTAGAACTACTTTTTTTAACCAATAAACAAACTAACATCATTATACGCATGCACACACATTTTTCAGTTCTCTATCTCTTTCTCTGTCTGTGGGTGTTTGGGCATGAGGATGTAATAATCAAATCACAGAGACACACAGATAGACAGACATTTTGATTACTCGGCTGGAACAGTAATTCCAGGAAAGCTCATTAGCTTGAGGGACGATCAAAGATGGAAGGACGGAGAGTGATGAAAAGAAAGTGAAAGAGGCAAACACATACAGACAGATGAAAACATGTAGTAATAGAGATGGACAGACAGAAAGAGACAGAGAGAAAGGAGACAGGGGCCAACAAAGAGACAGACAGGGAGACAGACAGAAAGAGAGACAAAGAGAGACCGGTGGAGAGAAAGTTACAGACAGACAGAGGTAAACAGTGAGAGTGAGAGAGAGAGAGAGAGAGAGAGAGAGAGACACACACACACACACACACACACACACACACAGAAAGGGACAGATGAATAGACAGACCAACATACTAACTGAAACAATAAGAGAGACATGCAGATAGGCAGACAGACAAAAGTGATAGAGACAGAGAGATATAGATAGTGAGTGAGAAAGAAAGGGGGAGAGATCAAGACACAGACCAACACAAAGGGACAAAGAGAGAGAGGGACAGAAGGAAAGAAAGTGACAAATATGGGATCAGAAGTGGGACGAAGAGGGAGCGAGACATATAGACAGACAGAATGTGAGTGGACAGGGAAAGACAGGGACAGGGAAAGACAGAAATATGGACACAGAAAGGGGGTGGAGAGAGAGAGAGAGAGAGAGAGAGAGACAGAATGTGAGTGAGAGAGAGACACAGGTAGATATAGAGCTGCAGGAAGAAGAGACAGACAGACAGATTGATAGACAGCAACAGGGAGAGACGGGTTGAAAGGGGGACAGGATTGTGAGACAAATAGGTAAGGAAGGGGGAGTGAGACAGACAGGTAGAATGTCAATCAGAGAGATTTTGATGTAAAGTGAGAGAAAGAGAAACCGTTTCAAGGAGAGGGGGGGAGGGAGGGAGGGAGGGAGAGCGCGCGAGCGCATCCACACCCTTTACTCTATATTTGATCTTCTCCTTCCTTCCCACCCGGAGAGAAGTGAAGCGACACACCCATTCCCTCACCCTGCCACCCCGCCCAGCTCCGCCCTTCGCCCCGCCCCTTCGCCCCGCCCTGTTCCTCATGTGTGCGCGCGGAGGACAGTCTCGGCATTCACATACAGCAGCAGCGTGTCTCTCACTCTCTCACTCTCCTACAGCTCTCTGTCTCATTATACAGCTCTCACTCCACAGCTCTCTGTCCTCCGCCGGGGCTTTTCTGATTATTACTCACTCAGCCGCGCAGGAAGGCACAGCGCTTTACCGACATGTGAGTAACTGGTCATTAAGTTCACGCATTAATTTTACTTCGTTACTTCACTGTATGTATATATTAGTTTATATTATAAGCGGTAACTTATAATGTGTTAGCTTTACTCCTTAAAGTCTGTGTATGTTCATTTATCGTTACCTGACTCTCACACACACACACACACACACACACACACACAGTCTCATGATTTAGGGGGTTCAACGTTATAAACTCTTCCTCCGCGGTTGTTACGCAGTGCGCGAGTGCGCGTTCTGACCCGTAACCATGGCGACGCGCACGCGCGCGGCAACTTCATGCGCTTCACGCGCTGCTCAGTACGCTATTGCGTGTGCACTCTGACCTCAAACGTTTTATTAACTTTACTTGTTGTGTATTTTCTTGATAAATATATACGCGTGTTATATTCTTACATTATTATTATTATTATTATTATTACACTGTAAGTAATGTTGTTAAATCTTGTTTAATATCAGTGTTTATGTGGTAACGTTAATTATTACACAACAGCGTCACCACGTTTAACGTGTTTTCCCTTTTTTTTTTTTTTAAGTTGAAAATGTATGAAATTTTAGAAACAGGCTGGGATTTTATGTTGAAGTGAAACTCAAACCTTGAAAGAGCTTTGTCTGTCTCGGTGATGGACGTGTACAAGATTTATATAATAAAATATTATATAAATTATATCTTATGAAATGATAATGAAAAAAGTTGACATTATTGCTGATGGAAGAATAATAGCTAGCACCAGCTAGCGTAAAAAATAACTTGCGATACAATTTGCAATAAATATCGTAAACTGACATGTTGTAAATAATATGATGTAAGTTAAATTATTATTATTTTTTTTATTTATTTATTATTATTATTATTATTTATGTTATGAATTCTAAATTTTGATTATATTGTATTATATAACATTCTATTTTATAAATATATATGTACACGTATTTGCATGTGCACATGGATAATTGTATAGTACAAAAGAATATGTAATTTTGCAAACAACGAAAAGATTTCAAATTCTAAAATCCAAGATTTATGTTATGTTAAACGTTTAGAAATCATAATTTTAGGAATTAAAAAAATTTAAACCGTATTTTGAAAATGCAGTCGTATTATATATTGAAAGTACAATCAATATTGTACTTTCTTTTCTTTTTTCTTTTTTTGCAAATAAATCGCATAAAATGTGCGACAGTGTTCGCGGCTCCTCGGTTACCTTTCGCGTCTCCGGTTACGTTCACGCTCACGAAAAACGAAAGAAAGAAAGATAATCAGGTCAGCGTTGTACTTTCACACTCAATCGCAATGACTGCTTTAATCTGGTGACAAATATCAGATAGTGATTAGATTGTGTGTGTGTGTGTATACACACATTCAAGCCTTACGATAGTGTGTTGTGTTTTGTTTGAGAGCAAACGCAGCGAACGTGACTGAAATGTGAAAGCTTGAGGCCAAAGTTTAACAGTGTTGTTGACCTCAGCTCGGAGTCTTGTTGGATTTGTGTGTGTGTGTGTGTGTGTGTGTGTGTGTGTGTGTGTGATAGTAATGTAGTCGATATGTCATCAATATTGCATCATAGTTGTAACCGTTTTGACGCTAAAGAGTGCTGAGAGACACCCAAAGACAAAAGGAGAAGGAAGTTGAGAGTCCTGCGTTTCTCAAATATATTTAGGCTGTAGTTTTAATGCTGTAGGTAACATCGGGTTAAACCTTTTGTTCCACTGGTGTTAGTGAATAGTGAATAGATCTGTAAGATAGAAATGATTGTAAAAAACCATGGGGGTGCAAACTTTTGCACTCGAATGGAAATTATGATCCGTCTATAAAACTCTGATTAATATCGGTGTTATAAAAGCGTGTGTGTGGGATGTGTAATTCACACCTGTCAGTGTGTGTGTGTGTGTGTGTGTGTGTGTGTGTGTGTGTACGCGCGCTCAGGTCAGCGAGGCTGCTGTGTCCGGGGCTTTTTGTTTCAAGGCTCAGTCTTGCGTCACGCATTCCATCTGGCACACTGAGCCTCTTTTCCTGTTTTCAGAGTGTAAGAAGTGCACACACACACACTGAAGCACAAAAGCACAAACACAAACATGCCCGGATAGTCCGCCAACTCTCAATAACTGCTAAACACACACAGAGGACAGGAGCGGTCTGTGTGCCTGTCAGTCACAGTGCAGGGGGCGTGGCCTATAGTGTTCTAATTAACCCCATAGCAGATATACTGTCTTTGGTTGCGGTAACCTGTTAGAGTTGTAAAGGCTCTAATCTTTAGAGAACACACAGGATATTCTTCACACACACACATACACACACACAGTGTGGATATTGACATAATGAATTATTGTGATAAGCATCGCTAGGCGTGTCGTTAACACCGGGTCTCGTTATCAGCAGGATGAAGCAGGCCTGACAGGGACTTTCCTCATGGGCACAGCTCCGTGTGTGTGTGTGTGTGTGTGTGTGTGTGTGTGTGTGTGTGTGAGTGTGAGAGAGATTATATTTTACGGAGGAAGAAGTGAGGGATAATAAAGAAAAAAGACATGGAAGATGGCAGGAAGAGAGAGCGAGAGAGAGATAAGACATGAAGAAAGCGACAGACTGAGACGAGGAAAGACATAAAGACGTGAGGAGGAGAAGAAGGAAAGATACAATTTAAATGAGAGCGAGATGGACAAAATAGTGGAGACTTCAGGGTGGGAGAGCAAAGCTGAGCCAGAGGTTCGGAATGAGAGGAAGAGGCCAAGGAGCGACGAGGAGAAATACTGCAAGTGAGGACGAGAGGGAGACATGAATAAACTCATATCGGGAGGGACAGAAGTGTAGAAGGAGAGACATAAGAGGAAAGGAGGACAGTCAGAATGTGCGAGACACAGAGAGAGAGCGAATAGAAGAGTGTGTTTTGTGTCACCACTGTGCTGTGGTAAGAGAAGCACACACACACACACACACACACACACACACACGAGTCAGGTGAGGAGATTTACACTACTGAGGTCAAAGGTCACATTTACTCTTATGTGCTTCCAAGAAAGAGAGAGATTAGAGTAAAGGTCACTGTCAAGAGCGGAAGAGGTCAGAGAGGTTAAAGGTCAAAGTCATGGTCTTTGAGAGAGGGAGAGAAACTGACTAGAAATGAAGGAGGGAGAGGAACATGTTTAAAGAGAGAGAGAGAGAGAGAGGCGCGCACGCGCGTGTGTGTGTGTGTGTGTGTGTGTGTGTGTGGACAGTTAACCCTCAGCTGACCCTGAGCTGGGTAGTTAGAGAGGGCGTGTCTGCTGTTTCACAGGCTGTGTGTGTGTGTGTGTGTGTGTGTGGTAATACCAGGTGTGGCCTCACACTTGCTGTTTCCATGCGACCTCACCCTAGTGCTGCTTCCTGTGGGTCCCTC
>JAQQZT010000013.1:2638364-2666805 GCA_030068275.1 Clarias platycephalus | reverse complement strand
ACACACACACACACACACACACACACACACACACACACACACACACACACACACACACACACACACACACAGTGCCAAGGTGTTGTCATTTTCATGCTCTCTCCATGTCTCTCTTTCAGAGTCTGAGAAAAGCAGAAGAGCTGAATCCTCTGGTGAACAGCGTGACGCTTGAGGTAATGATGGCGTCCAGAGTTTAAATGATAGTGAAATTCCCAGGGGGAACACTAGGAGGCAGCGTCGTATGGAAAACTTTCATATTATACGAAGGCTCTTGTTAAAGAGGGTCAATGTCAGGGCAGACCTTTTATACAGCATAAGAATAAGATTACATTTTTCCTTTTTAGTCAGAGTTTCATTTATCGAACCTGTGAGCTACTCCTTACAAAATAACCTGAACAAACAAACAAGCGATTAACGCTAATCTCGTTTAGAGGTGTTGTAAGTATGTTTGAGACCAGCTTTTAGATCTGTGGTAATTATATAATCTTAAAGACACCCTAGAAACCCTTGTTATACTGCCATGCAGTGGATCTGGATAGTTTATTATTATTATTATTATTATTATTATAAGCAATTGTTTGTTTTCCAGCCTGGAATCGAGCCCCTCTGCAATCTAGATCAGACTTTTCTTCAATTCTAAAATGTATTTCACAAGACTGATGTAGTTCTCAGCACGAGTTCGCATCAGTAAGCCAGGACGTTTAAAAGTAGTAAGTAGCTTGTCGATCGTTTCATTCCAGCTGCAGTTCACCTGACAGACAGCAGAGGGCTCTCAAGAGTATACTGTACATCCACTGCTCTTTTAATGCAAATTTATAAGATTGATTTGATCAACATATGAAAAAAAATAAAAAATAAAAAACACTTAGTTAGACCACACTACAGTTAAGGCTAAATGTCACACATCATCAGGTGGACACTGTCCCATAATTGTTATAGAAGCTCAACTGTATGCATTAGCACTACCGTTAATAATAATATAATCACTACTGATTATTGATTATTTTCACAGCATTATCCATTAAAATAAAAAGATCTAACACATTTATAGTTGTGTATAATGTCCTTAAAACAAGTTCCTATTATCGCTTAGGTTATAGCAGCTGTAAACGTTTTGATTACTAATTAAAACTATGCTGTATTGGTTTACATTCTGGGTTATTTTTAATATTCCTGCATTAGTTCGATGAACTATTCAGCTGCAGCTACTGTATGACCCTCAACCTTGTTTGCCTTTTTAGGGCTCAAACAGCACGACCTACATCCACAACGCGTTCCAGCTTCTGCTGCCGGTCCTGCAGATCTCCCACATCCAGATCAGGAGAACCCTGGCTAGAACCGAACCCGAATCGAAACCAGAACAGGCTCCTACAGACTAACCTGCTCGTCCCCTTTGTGTGTGATTTCCATCAGAATCATCATACGGATACTTCGGATCAGATTAAAGAGCAAATGCATTCGATTAATTTATTTTTAAGACTAGTGTTATATCGGGATCTTGTACTGTACAGTCAAATCCAGGCGAAAGTAACGGCTTGATGAACCTTCACGAGTTGCTCAGGCTTTCATTTCGCTGCTTATGACAGGCGTATATTAACACTAATAGGTTACTGTTTCTTTAGTAACGGCTTGTAACAGAGAACAATATTTAGTCATCGGTGAGGTTGTTTTCAGAAGGTTTAACAGCAACGGAAAGAGTCTCCAGTTTATACACTTTGTACCGGAGGAAATTATGGAACGTTTGGATTTCAAGACATAGACATTCATAAAAACATAAGCTGGAATTTTTAAGGATGTAATCACCTTCTGTTACTATAGAAACAAACAGTTAAAATTTTACACGCATATGAAAGACATTCATTTAAAACTGCTTATAGGTATGGTGGAAGCTAAAGATGATCCCTGATGTTTAAACAAAAAAGAAATAGAAATATAGAAATATAAGAAGAAGAAATATTCTTTCTTTAATCTGTCCATGACTGAATTTAATTGATTACCAAAGATTCTGTAATTAGTAGCTGTAATAGCTGTGGATCACTTTGCTTGGTAATCATAAAGAAGATATTTATGTTTTAAAATGAGCCAAGCAACAAAGAACGTTGATTTGTACCGAATGTGTCTTTTTGTGACAAAGTATTTAATTTTGATTTGCTGCATTTATCTCTAAGTAACGTCAGACGCAGTTCGTAGACGTAGTGTACCTCGGTTATGGTTATGGATTCAGTTTTGAGAACGAATGAACGTGTCACATGATCTTATTATCTAAAAATGTCTTATTTTCAAAAATTTACTGAACTCTGTTTGTCCAGTTCATGTTTATTTGTGTTTGTTAAATGTATATTCTATAAATGTTGCTGTTGCCTTACTGAAAGAATTCACAGTCAATATTAATAAAACAAAATAAAATCACTAGACATTAAACATGAATCTTCTTTTTCATTAAAAACAAATAGTATTTCTAAAACTGCAGCAATGTATTAAAATTTGTACCAAAGTTGAAAGTTTGAAGTTGTATGTTCAAATATGCTGTATAAAAGCACAAACATTAAAAAAATATTTTTTTAACACATGAAATTGTTTAGAAATATAAACTTATGCAATCCATTACCCCAAATAACTGTTTAACACTTTGGCAGACTTAGTAAGTTAGGTGTGAAGCCAAACTGTGTCAAATTCTATTCAACAAAACATTTTAAAATGTATTTCCCCCAACGTTTCATATTTACATTATTAAAAAAAAAAGAGTTAATAATTTGAGTTAAAAAAAATATTTACTGAAAAATACATTCAGTGTAACTGAGTTTTAGCACATTAAACATTTGGTAAAATTGAACCAAAATTAAATTCTATAAATACATAAAACAAGTGAAAAAAAGATTTTAGAGAATAATCTATGTATGTTTACTCCATCTACTACGCACACTCGATTACTGTAGTTAAACAGCAAGTTTAGCAAATGAATGCTAGTTACTCGCGAGTTAGCAATCCTATAGGGCTAAGTGCACCGATCTCAGAAACTGCTTTCTCTTACTACTCAATTCAAACGTGTTTCTTTTGAGAACTTTACTATTCGCTATACACTCGTTTCGTTCCAGCTAGTCTCTAAATCATCCGAATGTCAGACTAGAGGGAAAAAAATTCTAGCATGAAGTTATGATGTGTGTTTTCATTTTAGTGAAGATGCTGGAGGGTTGAGTGTTTAGCTGTTTAGCTTTGTTTTCTGTTCAGTTTGTGGCAAGATTTGGATTGAATGTTGGTATGTAAAATTGCTAGCAGGTTAGCGTGATACTTTGTTGTGTTAACTTTAGCTAGCAGCTTGTTAGTTAATCAATGTCAAATGTGTTATTTTAGGTATTGTAGTCACTATAGTAGTAATTTCCATCTGTTGGTCCTGGGCAGACCAATAATTATAATTGTAATATAACATGTATGTATGATTTATTTTATGTAATTTTGATTAGCTGTCTTGTTGTTAACTTACGTACTTACTGTCTCACTCCCATAGTTTAATTTGTTCCTAATTAGGTTGATTAGTTTTTTTCTCAGGTGATTGAGTCTATACATTTTCCTATTTTTCTCAGTCGTGTTTTAGCGTTATATTTTGTCAATAGAATTAAAACACTTGCTCAAGTCAGTGAGGTTTTTGGTTGTTTCCCTCGTCTCACCGATTTTCCAAGAATTAAGCTTCATCAGCATATTTAAAAGTGTAAATCAGATTACACACAGCAAGCTTCAGCTCATCTTGTCGTCTCTTTATAGACTTGTGTGACCCACGGCGTGAAAAAAAAAAAACGTCATAGCCAAAATTATCATGACCCAATGACTGAACCTCTCCTGCTTTCATTTGTCTATGAATAAGCCATGAGGGCAAGTTAATGCAGATGTGCTGAAAAATAGCACTGGAGTTGAAGTGCTGAAATTAAAATAATGTTATATCACTTCCTCCTGAACATTGTAACTAATGATTGATGGAAGGCTTCGATGATGCAGGGGACCTGGAGAGAAAGAACAAAAAAACAGAGGTCAACTTAAATTACAGAATTATTTTGAAATATAACCCTAGAATCCTGCTATTCTCAAGTTACTGAAAGGAGCCATAATATTTGACAAATTAAAGAAAAATCAACCTACGCCAAAGTTCACGGAAGCTCAAAAACTCAAAAAATATTGTTGATCTTTAAATTTAGAGTTCAACTCAAACCGGGACACAATCTGGGGATGAGACTCTTAAAAGATTTGATTGGTGAGAACAGGGCAGTCCAATCATGGCTCCATTTTACTGAGAAAACTTACTACCTAGATTTTTAGCTCTGCCTACACATATCCCAGTAACTGTATCATCAATAAACCAGTATTGTACAGTATATGTCATGTGCTGTAAATTGGCTTGCTTAAAGAAATTTTTTAATTTTCATACAACAAAATCTACGTTCACAACATGTGAAATGGTTTCCAACCTTCTTCTCTTATTAAATCATCAGACCAGGTTTCTGTATCATATTCATCTGCGCTTTCCCCCAGTGAAATATCTGCAATATGATGCACACATGCACATGTAACATAACATTTCACTATAGCCACAATATACTATAGTTTGAGGATGAGTGTAACGAGTAAACAGAACTTCATGCTGTACCTGTGAAAGACATCTCGGGAATTGGGGAGAGACCTGGTTAAGCAGATGAATCGGAAATCGAGTGAGTTGTTAGATAAAGTATTTTGCCTCAAACACGTACACACTTCCATGTCACACTTCCAAGTCATAGGCGTAAGCTCACACCACCGTATATACGACTCACCTCGATTGTACGATTCTTGAAAGGATCGGAGAAAGTTTTTTGTGGAAGACAAAGAGATTCTTCTTTGAAGAGATGTTGCATGACCTGGAAGGAAGAATACTTTTGTATGGTTTTAACTGAAGAGCCAAGACAGTGAAACTAGAAAGCACCTCAACAAGACTAACTAAAGACTAAGTGTAATCAGACTCAGACCTAAACTCTGACTAGTGAGACTTAGAGCAAGAGTAAGAGAAGTAACAATCAGACCAAGACTACGGATAATGAGACTCAAACCAGGACTAAGGGTTATAAGACACAGGTCAAGACTAAGGGTAATGAGACTCAGATCAGAACTAAAGGTCATGAGACACAGATCAACACTAAGGGTTATAAGACTAAGGTTATGTTACATTTCCATTGACTAAAACTAGACTTAAATATTTAGGGGTTCCTCTGACTAAAACTAGACCAAAATGTCCAGACTTTTAGTTGACTAAAACTTGACTGAACAAAAATACGATACGAATGGCTAAATATGATTTAAAAAAAAACTAATAGGGACATTTATCCCTGGACTAAGACTAAGACTACAATTAAAAATAGCTGACAAAATTAACATGAACTCAAACTTAGAATAAAAGAAACAAGACTCAGACCAAGATCAGCCCGGCCTGATTATAGTTACTTTTCAATAGAAACAGTAATCTGGATTGACACTCGGTATCAAAGGAGAGGGCTGGGAAAGTATTTTCTGATCCATACTTCAAAGTCAGAATGAATTATTAAGACAAATCCCAGTGTGAGGTTATGAAGGGTAAGA
Organism: Clarias platycephalus; assembly: GCA_030068275.1. Lineage (NCBI taxonomy): Eukaryota > Metazoa > Chordata > Actinopteri > Siluriformes > Clariidae > Clarias > Clarias platycephalus. The sequence continues at coordinate 2,661,207 of JAQQZT010000013.1, read as the reverse complement.
GCTAACATCAGAAATCTAGTGCCATTTCCTTACCTCTTGAGGAATCCGAAGGCGTCTTCTCCAAGAAAAGTTCTTTATCTGCGCACAGATGTGCAACGGAGACGTTTTAAAGGCTGTCAGTTTTGATAGAAACACAATGTTCATACTCGCCTGTCTGGAGAAAACCTTTGTTCTCTAGAACACGCCTTATCGAGAGGACTGAAACTTGTGTGTATTCCTTTCATGTCATCCTCAAAGTTCTGTGTATTTATTTATTTATTGGGTTTTTCTTTTCGCTCAGACAGCTGCAAATGTCCAGAGGGGATAGAAGAAAGGACGGACTTTCCTTTCTTCTTTTTTTTTTTTGCGTCAACAAAAATCTTTGGATCCAGGAGATGCTCCTGGTGGTAGAATATGCTGGGTCAGGACACATTTGATTTATGCTATAGGACAGGAAGGTAAGAGTCTATAGCATAGAGTCTAGCAGCGCAGTTTAAGATGTAACAGTTTTTCGATACAGCAAGTGCGTTTTCCTTTTGTGAGGCACATACAGAAGATAAAATATCATTAACTAGGGTTGCCAGATTTGTACTACTACTACTACCAAACTGCATTAAAAACACATACTGTATGCGCACACAAAAAGACTTGAAACCACCCACTGGAAAAAGGAGACATTTTCATCTTTTTCTCAGAATTTCTACAAATTAGTCTACAATTATGCTATTGTAGAAATGTATTTGCTCCATACTTTTGCTTAATTGCAATAAAACTAATTCTTAGCATCCAAGTGTCATTAAATGTGCAGAAAATTTGGCATAAGAACCTGTCAATAACCGTCCTGTGCTCAACCATGGGGCAGTGTGATTCCTGTCTCTATAGAGGTTTTACACCTCACATCAGGATGTGTGTCCACTGTGGTCCCACCCACTTCTGTACAGCAAAAGTGATGTTACATTCAAAATTGGAAGTCACAGAACCACTTTCAGCAAGGAAACACATCTGATAACGTTATTCAAAGCAGCTTTACACACTCAAAATAATTTTTTAAGTATGTATATGCTTAATGAAGCATATAAAGTACAGAGTATTCCATCTCATTTGCAACAGAAGCACTGGAATGAGCTATCGTTAACATTATCACTTCACTATCACTTTCTCATACGCTTGTTTCTTATCGATTCTAAGGCATCAGGTAATCCGGTAGGTAATCATTGGATGACGCTTCTGTTTTTTTTGGGGCTCTGAAATACACCTTGAGTGTTATTATCAAAGAAAGTACATAGCGGCCTAACAATAAGCTCTTGTTGCAGTTCGCTTTTTGACCACTATGACATGGAATGTGACATGGAACGTGGAAAGTTATATCTTTTTAATTCATTTGTTTAATTAGTATTAAATATATATCCCAAGCACGGACACACTTACCTTCTATGCTTATTGCTGATACATCATCAGGCAAGTCGCCTAAAGCTGGAAAACCAAAAAACAAGAAAAGAGAGAATTAAAGGAGGATTAGTATTATTACTTATCTACATGGCTGTTGCATGTGATCAGGAACAACGCCAGGAACAATAAATTAAAAGTTCGGATCCCAGATCTGCTCAAACGTTTCACCAACATGTTTGGCAATACTCACATTTGACTCTGCGTTGAGAAAACATCTTTGATTGATTGGTGGTCGGTATCACCAGCATCACCTTTTCTAGAAACGTATAGAGATGAGGTAGGTTTAGGTCCCTCTCACAGCTCGCCCAGCCAAGGAACAGCCCTAGCAGACTCAATTTCTGCCTCACATTTAGACAAAGGTTGAGGGACTTACTTTTGCCACAGCAGCATCTGTTCTTGACCTGATCGCTGACTCCGAGAAGAACCAACACGACCACCAATAGGACCAGAACCAACCAGACGATGGTACTGAGAGTCCACCAACTCACTGAGAAGACAAGGAGACGAGTGATCGGAAGTAACATTAGGGAATAAATCTCACATGATAATGTTAAAAAAAAAAAAATCAGAATATAAATATTACAAATAAAAATCTAGTAAAAATGACGAATTACATGGAGGAAAAATTTATGTGAAAATAAAAGAATTGTGAAAAGATTGCTGGAAAATAAGTGCGGCAAATTTAAAAACCGCATATGAACATGGATTACATAGGGAAAATATGACATATGTACTGCATGTGAAAATAAACATATCGTTACTAAACATAAACTGATACTAAATGTGTCTGTAACTAATTAAACACTACTTAACCATTAATACTAAATATATATTTAGTACTAATTAATAAGTAATCTTTTTTTGAAAGAAAAAATATAAACTTTTAAAATCACATTTTAAAATCTAAAATTTAAGCACATGCTATAAACTGGAAAAAAAAATGTGTGAAACAAATTATGTACATTTTACATTTAACTTCTTTTGTACGATCATATAAAGCGCCTTCATTTATTCTCTCCCTAATCAGAACGAATCCTCAGTTCTTTCACACTCATTTCCTTACACTTCTAAACTTTTTCACCCTAAATGACTCCGACTGCCAGAAGGGATTTGTGGCTTTGCAGCCACAGTCGTCTCTCGGCAGATTAGAGGGACGTACCGAGGCAATAAATTTATCATCGGCAGAGCTGAAATATGAAGCGGCGCTCTGGTCGTCCCTGCCAGAATCGATAGACAGGATGAAAAATGGCCTTGGCTAACCTTTAGACTTGATATACTCTGTGAGGAGCGATGAGGAGGGAGGGCTAGGGAGGGAGGGAGGGAGGGAAGACAGAAAGAGGTAAATTGATATTGAATATGTGGGTTGCTGTCTCATGGGAGTCTAGGATCCTGAAGCTTCTGAAACTCAGCATGAAGGAAATGGAGACTTTTCTTCAAAGAAGGAAAAGCCAACAGTCAGGGTGTACTTGTACAACCCATCCAGAGTGTGTCTTAATATATGCTGTAGTGAATATTCTTCAGTTATTTTGAGGTGATGATTGAGGTGGATCCAGAGCCAGTTTATCCTGGACATAGTTTCCATGGGACGAACATGTTGTGGGTGGGACGTCATTCCATTACCTGGGGCAATTTAGAGTAGCTAATCCATGGTCCAATCCAAAGGTGTGTTTCTCAAAAGTTAAGGAACTTTTGGAAACCTAAGGGACTAAGGAAACCAACATTTTGGCACCCAGACAGCAATCTCTATGAGGTTCTAGGACTGTATCAAGGAATCTGGAGCTGTGATATGGAAACACTACCAGTAGCACCATTATCATCACTGGTACCTTTGACATAGCACACTAATAATACTTTTTAAGACTTTTTTTCTTTCATGTTAGTTAAGTCCAACTGATACTGTATGACTCAACCCCCAGACACCTGGATGACTGAGAATCTTCAAAGACACTTGTTTGGAGCTTTAGAGTTTTAGAGGCAACCGTTAAATCATCCCCGCTGTCATTGCCTGGGACTCGTGTGGGAATAATTATTGCTTGCCAGGGAAGAGTGTCTGTGAGGTTATGTTGTCCTTAAGCTGGTGTTACCTGGTCTAGGGTCATCCATAAATTCCACTAGGATGTGGAAATATAAAAATAAACAAGGTTTGGATCCTATAATCAGACATGTGGGAGGAGGGGGGTTGAAATAACATTAAAGAAACAGATAGGTCTTTAGTCATTGTTTAAAGACTGCCAGTGACTTGGCTACAGACATCTAGAGAAAGTTAATTCCATCACCTAGGTGCCAGAACAGAAAACAGGCTAGATGCATGTCGTTCTCTGGCCCTGTTAGATGGTGAGAACAGTCGAGCAGTGCTGGAGGATCGGATGGAACGTGGTGCGATGCGGGGTGTGATTAGCGCTGAGAGGTAAGTGGGTGCTGGGCCGTTTAGCGTTTAGCCGTTTAGCTTTGTTGGCGAGCATCAGTGTTTTGAATTTGATGCAAGCAGCTACAGGAAGCCAGTGCTGGGAGCGGAGAAGCCATACTGCTAGCTAGCGAATTGGTGTGAGAAACGAGTAGCAAAAACAAAAAAGTGATGCAACAAAAGTTGAACTGTCATGCTGCCTCAGTGCCACTGTGACAATAACTTGTTGTGCAATACCATAAAAATATGGAACAAAACAAAGCTCAACACCATCCATGTCAAGAGGGATGCCTCGACAGTCAACAAGCCTCCTCCTTTCAGACATTTGACCTTGCTGTGACCTTGATCCTGATCGAATCAATTCCAAACCCATATTAATAATGTATCTCTTCTGGTTGCAATGATAACTCTATATCAGTTCTACAAACATTTACAGACAGACCGACATACCAAAAAACATAACGTGCATAAACATGTTTACGTCGATAATTATTATTATTTAAAAAAAACAAATTTCAGGTTTAAATCCAGAATTTAAATAAACAGAGATTGGCTTAAGGCCTCAGTGTACAAGTGAAGACGATGTCCATTAAACATCTTTCAAGATTGAAAAATCTCAATGGTTTCATATTGGTAGTTTCTTAATAGTACTCCAATACTGTAGGTGGCGCTAGTTTTAAGATTTCATGGCCATTTTTATGACTACAGGTGAAATTAATCATGCTGATGAAACCCATGATTAATCATTTTGGCCACGCCTTATTTTTTTGTAGTAATTTGTTTGTGCCGTAATTACATCATATCGTTTGTGAAAGCCAGCTGAACGTCTTCTCCGCATGAAGTACTGTATGCAGAGACCTTTAAAGATCTCTAGGGAATCAGAAAACATGACGTGAACATATTCATCATCATTTTCACCTGTTTTCGAAGCCATGAGCCGAATGTTCTCGACGTGAAAAAGACAAAAGTTTCTTCTGTTCTGATTAGAACCAGAGTTTTTTCCTTCAGAAGATGTTACGTCAAAAGACCCTTCTAGGAAGATGCCTGCTTCTGACGTGTTTGGTTTGTGAGACACTGAGTTGTGTTTGGACGAGCTGGATAGCGGTGGTTCATCTCGGTTTTGCCGCATGCTGCCGTTCTGTGCGCAGCAGACGAACTGCGTGATGTTGTGTTGTATTTCGATATGAAGTCCACTGTGATTAAAGTGTCCATTTACAGTCACGTTCTGCAGTAGAGGAGGAGCTATGATCTGTAGCATAACAATTACCCCCATGCCCATTTCTGGAAAAAAAAAAACATACACACATAATACTATAATATACAAAATTTAAAACTACGTTATTTTACATTACAGACTACAAACTGCAATGTTACACTGTAGCAGGTGCTGTATCGTACAGTAAAACATCTATTCAGGTCTTTACGGTAGACCTTCTACTCTGGTATATACGTAGGATATTTGTGACTTTAGCTCACCTGAGATCGAGGCGTTGTCACGGAGACTACGCAGGTCAGCCTGGGTCTCGCACACAAACCACTTCTTTATTGCTTCGTCCTGACCGGTGGTGTTTTTAGCCACACACCTCGGCCGCCTGATAGCTGCACTCTCATACATCTCACACACCTGTCTGTCATAACGGCCATGCGTGTTATTAGGGTCACAAGGGTCAAAAGGTGTACAAAGGAACTGGATCTGTAACACTAGAGAGAGAGAGAGAGAGAGAGACTGAGACTGTTTACTCCAGTGCTAGTTTAAGAGTTAGCGTGTTTGCTATAATGCTAGTTTAAGGGTTAGGATTTTTAATCTGATGCTAGTTTGGGGGTTAGCCTGTTGGCTATAATATTAATTTATGGGCTTATACTGTTTGCTATAATGCCAGTTTAAGGATTAGCCTGTTTTCTCCAGTGCTAGTTTAAGGGCTAGTCTGTTTTCTATAATGCTAATTTGAAGGTTAGCGTGTTTGGTACAATGCTAGTTTGAGGATTAGCCAGCTTAATCCAATGCTAGTTCAAGGGTTGGCCAGTTTTTCAACATGCTAGTTTAAGGGTTAGCCAACTTATTCCAATGCTAGTTTGAGGTTTAGCTTGTTTACTCTAATGCTACAGTAGTTTAAGGGCTTGCCTGTTTCCCATAATGCTAGTTTTGGCGGTTAGCCTGTTTACTTCAGTGCTAGTTTATGGATTAGCATATTTGCTATACTGGTAGTTTAATAGTATTTTAGTTTGTTTACTGTAATGCTAGTTTAAGGGGTTAGCCTGTTTACTCACTCTAATGCTATCATGTCAACTGGACTTCTTAGGTAGAAATGTTTCACGTTTACTTCAAGTTTACTCTAACACTAGTTTTAGTTCACCTGTTCTCTGTAATGCTAGTTTAATGTCAGTCTGTTTAATATTATGCTAGTTTATTGGCTAGCCTGTTTTCTGTAAAGCTTGTTTTATTGTTAGGGGCTTGAGTTAATAACAGACCGAAATAAAACATTCTCTGTTATTTGATGTTTGGTAAATTTCTGTATTTCAGTTCTAACATTTTAAGAGATCACGAATTCCTCTGAGGAAAAAAACAAAACAACAAACCAATAGAACGTTTATTCTAAGTATTCATGGCAAAGCAAAAACCCAGTTTTACAGTGTTATACAGCCACCCAGGTGTTGTTTCTGTCTTGTCTCTCCATGTCTTGTCTCTCCATGTCTGCCATGGAAACGGGAGCAGCAGCTCGGCTATTAAGATCCCGTCCTTGTCTTCTTGGGAAGGTTGTAAATTTAAGTCCCACACCTGCCAGTGGGCTGCTTTTGGGCTTCAGGTGGATCCGGACTCACTCGTAAAAGTCAACTTGGATGAAAGGCTTCGCCGAACAAAACCGCGTAACTTTGCAGCTTCTTTCCCTTAAAAGCATCAGAGAGCCATTTCTATCGATCCGCGCCGGGCCAGACACGTGACGCACTTTCAGACCTGTATGAAGACTGAAATCTCAGCTCAGCTCCTTAGTAATTTATGTGGCTATGTCTTGAGTGATGTTTGGATGAGATATGATTTCTGGACTAAGCTATGTTCGTTAGCATTTACTATCCTGTAGGATGTCTTTAAGAATTATTAAATCACAGAGATGCATTCATGTATTTTTAATACTTTGTTTATAACAATACTAAATGTTTGCTGCATGAAGGATTTGGTCATGATTTCGCTTTTTAAACAGGGTTATTTCAGCCAAAGACGCATACCAGTTCATTTTAAACCGAATAACATACTACGACAGAGACTCGTCCATCCCAAAGACTGGACACCAAAACATAAGAAGAGCAATATAATACAGTGCTGTGAAAAAGTATTTGACCCTTCCTGATTATTATTATTATTATTTTTTGCATATTTATCACACTTAAATGATTCAGTTCAACAAATAAATTTGGTCCTATGTGAAAAAGTAATCACATTTTTTGGAGAGCTGAGTTAAATTTCACTTGCCATTGATTACTTGATTACTGCCAGACCTGCCGAATTAAGAAATGACTTAAATTAAACAAGTCTGACAAAGTGCAGCACGCTCTAAAGAAATTCAAGAACAAATGGGAAGAAAAATAATCAACATGTATACATCTGGACATTGTTACAAAAGACATTTCTAAGGCATTGGGACTCCAGCAACCCATGGTAAGAGCCATTATCTACAAATGGAGAAAACTTGGAACAGTGATGAACCTTCCCAGGAGTGACCGGCCGACCAAAATTACTCCAAGAGCACACAACGACACATCCAGGAGCTCATAAAAGAAGCAACATCTAAACCAGAGCAACATCTAAAGAACATCCTACCAACAGTCAGACCTGGTGGTGGTAGTGTGATGGTCTGGGGCTGATTTGCAGCTTCAGGACCTGAACGACTTCCTATAAGTGATGTACTGTAACCATGAATTCTGCGCTCTCAGAAAATGCTGAAGGAGAATGTCCGGCCATCAGTTCCTTACCACAAGCTCAAGCGCACTTGGGTTATGCAGCAGGACAATGATCCGAAACACACCAGCAAGTCCACCTCTGAATGGCTCAAATAAAACAAAATTAATGTTTTGGAGTAGCATAGTCAAAGTCCGGACTTAAATTCGATTGAGATCCTTAAACAGGCCACTCATGCTTTCAAAACGACTCTATCTCCTACTCCTTCTCCATTGTTCATATGACAAAACACTTTTGATCCAGGAGGATACAAATATGAGGAACTTTCTTCAGACTGAAGGAGCTGCTTGGATGAGTGGTGAGACGTTTCCACACGACTCAACTCCCAGATGACCTCACCTGGACGACTGGGAACCTTCACAGACCTACAGTATGAAATCATGTGTTCGTGTGTTATTAACTTCGAAGCCTCGAGTATCAAAAGATACATGATCTGGTACAGTAAGCGGTTGAAAAGTGCAGACTATGAGACAGGACGTGATGACGTGGAAATGGCACAAACATCACCACGTGACGCAAATCAGAACGGATGAACCGTTTCGCAAGCAGGTTGCTTACGCTACTCCTGTGCAGACCTGCGTGAGCTGGTTTCTTCCTCCATGATTACGGCTCGAATGTGTGAGGATGAGGATGATGAGGGTGTGGGATAATTCTGATTTGTGAAGTGCGTTGTCTGTTTTCGAGATGCATATACACAAGTTTAATAATGATGATGATGATGATGCCTATCTTTTGATTTCTATTAATAATGCCAGTGTAGAAATGCCATCTTAATCAGATATCTGTCAAGAAATGTCTGATGAGCTTTTTCTCTCTCTTTCTGCTAGTCAAGCATTTCCTGTCTGAGTAATTAGTGTGGTTATTAACAGCTCTGGTTTAGATGATAGTGAGGTGAGATCCTATGCCTAGCCTAAGACCATTATCTCAATGCCATCCTGATATGAATTACATTTAGCCAATCAGAAGGGAGTACTTTCCATCACCATGGTGAGATAGCTAATGATGAAATGATTTAAATGTATTAAAAAAACAACAAAACTATAGTCAGAGGATTCTATTTACAAACATATATTATTCTGCAGTAAGTGAACCACACTTCACACTTCAACCACACACACACACTTCTCACCTTCTGATGGGAAGAACTCTGGTAGGCACACGATGAAAGCAAGGAAGATGATTACGGTGAGTTTGGCGATCGTAGATTTCGTCATGGACACAGAGTGATGACGGACAACTCTCTCTCTTTCTCACACACACACACACACTCTATCTCTGCCCTGAAGATGGCCAGATGGTCAGCAGCTAATATGAAACGCTCTAACAGTAGTACTAACCACTGACTTGAGGGGTTCTTCCTCTTGTGCTTGAGAGCACATGTCAGAGTTGAGCAAACAATACAACCGTCTCGCTGCTTTACTTCCTGTCTTTCTTCCTGTTGTAGCAGTAAAACGTAAGTGAAAGGAGTGAAAGACGCATCGAGAGAGAGAGAGTGTCATATCGGTCTCGCGAGTTAACCATGTAAAGTGCACCAGGGGGTCACCTGGAAAAGGATGCTGCTGTTGCTGCGCTCAGAGTAAACAGGTCAGTGTGGTGCTGCAGGCCTGGAGTCTGTGGCCTTGTGTTTATGTAACATGCTGGTGATGAAGAGGAAACTCGGAGCAAACACATGGCGCGCGTGCGGTCTGGTGGTACCACCACACACACACAGGGAAAGAGCTAAATCAAATTACTTGCTCGCTATCTGATAACCGACACACCATCAAGAGCATTCTGTTCTTTCAGCATTCTTACTTCCTTAACTCTTCTTTCTTTCTTTCTTTCTTTCTTTCTTTCTTTCTTTCTTTCTTTCTTTCTTTCTTTCTTCTTTCTACCATCCCAGCCCCCTATCTATCCCTCCACACCAACCCATCATACCAGCTATCTACTCAACCCAGCTACCTATTCACCTCACCCTCAACTACATGTCCCAGATACCAACCCTAACCACCTGCCTACAGTGCTGTGAAAAAGTACTGATTTAAAAAAAAAAAAAAGTGCATATTCATCAAACAAAAATGTTATATTACACAAAGATAATCCAGTTTTCAAACGATGATTTCATTTATTATGGGAAAAAATCTGTCCAATCAAGCGTTTGCAGTAACTGCCAGTGCATCTTTCACATCTCTGTGAAGGAATTTTGGCCCGCTCTTCCTTGCGGAATCGTTTTGATTCAGCCACATTGTAGGGGCTTTCGAGCGTGAGCGGCCTGTTTAAGGTCTTGCCACAGCATCTCAATCGGATTTAAGTCTGCATAACCCACCGCATGCTTGAGCTTGAGGTAACAATCTGATGGCCGGATATTCTCCTTCAGGATTTTCTGGTAGAACGCAGAATTTTCGAAGAACTTGAAGTCGTCCAGGTCCTGAAGCTGCAAAGCCCCAGACCATCACGCTACCTCAGCTATATTTGACTGTTCGTATGATGTACGATTTTTATGAAACGCTGCGTTAGCTTTACGCCAGATGTAACGGGACCCACACCTTCCAAAAAGTTTTTGTCTCAACAGATGATTACTTTTTCACATAGGGTTAGGTACCAGGTAGATTTAGACAGCATTTTTCCCCTTAATAAATGAAATCATCGTTTAAAACTGCATTTTGTATTTACTCGGGTTATGTTTTATGTAATATTACAATATGATTGATTATCTGAATCATTGAAGTGTGACAAAAAAAAAAAAAACTTCAAGAAGAGGGGCAAATGGGGGCCTCACCCTACACTCCCTATCCCAGCCACCTACCCCATCATACCAACCCACCCACAACACCTATATACTCATCCCACCCTAAACTCCCCATGCCAACCACTCTACCAACTAGTTCACCCTTTCTATCCATTCCACATACCCATGAGGATGGGCGGAGCTCAGTTCTTTGCCAGAGAAAATCTAGATACATACCATGCATGGAGATTGTTTAATATAACCAGATTATCAAAATCTCTTTAAAATTTTACAGTTATTATACATCTTGTTAAAAAGTGCACTTAAAAAAGCAATTTTATGGTACATTAATACCAATCACAACCAATGCTGTTTCTCAATATCATGAACATATAGGCTGCTATAAGGCTTATATTACTGTATGTGTATGTTATGTGCCGTATATTCACCTACGCTGTGTTTCAATCGCATGTTGAGTCGTTGTGGCACTGAAGCAGTAATGCCAAACGCCGTGTTTTATCCACCCAGGGTGGAACTCTGAGCTCTAGTAACTATAAACGTCCTCTATAAAAACCTTCAGTTTGAGTTGCAGACTGTTTCCTTCTCTCAGCCTGAAGCTGTGAATGTAATGCACACTCCCAATCCACTCAGCAGCGGTAAAGTGCTCTCTGTGGGAAGCTCTAGGACGTTCCTGCTGTTGCGGAGCTTGTTCACGGTTATCGTGCAAGGCCAGGATGAGGTTCCTGCAGGACCCCGCTGCGGTAAACGAGTGCCTGGAGAACGATGCGCTCTTATCGTTATAGTCCAGGAGGGTTGCAGGGGCCTGCTGGTGATTTCCAGCTTCATGCTAAAAGAGAGAGAGAGAACATCATATGGCCTCCGAAGTCACGATTTCTCGCTCTGTACTTTACTCTGGAGATTACACAAGCGCAGTGGTGTTTAGTGATGTATCATGATGTGCCAGAACTACAGTATGTGCATGGTGTGATGGATGTATTAGATAATCTAACATTCTGGAAGACATCCAGAAACAAAGAACAATTATAACGTAGCTATAAAACATGCATAAATAATGAATATTTAATGCAGCTCTGAAGCCTTCTAAAAATTCATGACCTGGATAAAGCCCAGATGTGCAAAAATAGCTTTTCTCATGTGTGCACAGTGATTAAGAATTCAATTTATTCACTTTTCCCCCTCTGTCCTCATTCATAAATGAATGACATTAGGACATTCCTTATATAACCGAGTTTGAGCGAAGTCAGAGAATGGGAACAGATTTTTTTTAAAGTATAAAAATGTTGTTCTTTTTTTTGTTCAAACAAGAAAATGTGCAGTATAATACACAGTATAGCAGGGACAATTACATACAGTATATACGGAACAGCCGTATTCATTTACATGACAATAATAAGCTTTTCAACGCAGGGCCTCTTCATCTCCGGCTTCATCTCTAGGGCGCGGGATAAAAATGAATATAAAACATCCGATTTTACACCTGCCCATGCATCTACAGTACCATGAGTCGTGAGGAAGAGAATACACGGTGCTGCAGGAGAACCTGGAGAACCAGGAGAACCTTGTCTGTGCTTCTTCACAGTGACCACCTTATTAGACCCTACATGCATAAATGTATGTACTAGCATATGCCTCCGAGTCCCAGGCCTGCGCCTTTACTCCTGTCTCATTACGTTACCTTTTTTCTTTCATACATCCATCTACAGTGGCAAGAAAAAGTATGTGAACCTTTTGGGATTTTATGGGTTTTTGCATTAATTTGTCATAAAATGTGATCAAAAGTATTGACAAATAGAATAATAACAATACAAAAAATTCTGATCCTTCATGTCTTTATTGGGAACAACCATAAAAACCTCATAGTGCTGGTGGAAAAAGTAAGTGAATCCTTGAGGTGATGACCTGGAGTCAGGTGTTAACATACCTGGAGTCTTGTTAAGATAATGAGTTTGGAGGTGTGGACTAGAGCTACTCTGACTGATAAAAACCACTCAAACTTTTTGAACTTACTCTGGACAAGAAGAATACGCTAATGTGAGCCATACATCGCCAAAAAGGAGCTCTCAGAGGATCTGTGATCAAGAATTGTTGATTTACATGCACCTTTAAAGGCTTACCGAGTGATTTCAAAGACTTTAGAGATTCACCAGTCTACAGTACAGTTCCACACTTTGGGACTGTGGCTGCTCTACCAAAAAGTGGGCGCCCGGTCAAAATGACTCGAAGGGCGCAACAAAGACTCATCAGTGAGGTAAAGAAACAACCCTGAGTGACAGCCATCAAGATTTGAAAGCATCATCGAAACTCGCTAACATCTGTGTTCATGAGTCTACAGTAGGTCAAACACTAAACAAGTACGGTGTCCATGCCAGGACACCACAAAGGAAGCTGCTGCTTATGTAAAAGAACATTGCTGCATGTCTGAGGTTTGGGAAAGAGCACATTGACACTCCACAGAGGTATCGGCAAGATATTTTGTGCGCTGATGAGACTGCGACTGAACTATTTTGAACGAACACTCAGCACTACATCTGATGCAAAAAAGGGTACTGAATATCACCTTTAAAACATCATCCCAACCGTAAAGTATAGTGGAGTCATACATCATGATTCGGAACCGCTTTGCTGCATCCGGGCGTGGCCAGCTTACAGTTGAATTTAAAAGAAAATTCTTCAGGAAAATGTGAGAATGTCTGTACGTCAGTTGAAACTCTGTAGAAGTTGGTGGTGCAACAGGAGAGTGACGCAAAACACCAGAGCAAGTCCACAACAGAACGGCTTCAGAAAATCAAAATCCTAAACATGAGACGTCCAAAGAATATGACAGAGTTAAAGCAGTTCTGCCGGGAAGAATGGGTTTAAATTCCTCCTGAACGATGTGCAGGTCTGATCCACAGCTACAGGAGGGGGGAGGGGGGGTCAACCTTTTATTAATTTCATGGGTTCACTTACTTGTTCCACTACCATTTTGACATAAAAGATCAGAATATTATTTTAGGCACATTATATTCATCAATAGTCAAATTCGAATTTTATTTGTCACATACCCAGTCACACACAGTACGATATTCAGTGAAATGCTTATACGACTGCCTGTGACCTCAATAAAAAAAGAGGCTTGACTTGGATGAAGATCAGATTACATTTCATGACAGAGTAATGCAGAAAATTCCAAATGCATGAAATTCCAAAAGGTTCACATAATTTTTCTTGCCATTGTATAAACTTCTAGGGACCATGGAGGCAAATTGTATTCATTCTATCTGTGGTAGGACTTCCGGTCAACATTCACACACACGCTCACAGACTCATTCACACACTACCGGCAATTTGGGAACGCCAGCTAGCCTAACCTGCATGTCTTTGGACTGTGGGAGGAAACCCACCAAGCACGGGGAGAACATGCAAACTCCACGCACACACACACAGGCCCGAGGCCGGAACAGTGATAACCACTAATCCAGATCAACAGATCAACAGATCAGCTCATTACGCAACCCATAACACCATATAATAAGTTCTCTCATTTCAAAGTAGCATGCATTCACTGATGCTGCAGTGCCCTTGACTATTTGTAGCATGCATTCAATTGTACAGGTCCTTAAAATAAATAAATAAATAAATAAATATATTTTAAAAATGGTAATGCATGCTTCTACTTGCATTTGACTTCTTGCACTTTGCATTATGGGAGTAAACAGAGCAGCATAGGAAATTTCCTGTACACCACAGAGGGACAGATATTTGTGATGCTTCCTGGTTTTTTTTTTTTTTTTTGTGCACCGGGCTGCTCAGATCATCGCGCTCGCGCGTGCAGCCATTTATTTCTGTGTTTTCTCTTCGTGTTATTTAAAACAAATATCTATTTTCAGTCCTTTCGCGTGAATCACAGTGAACACTGCACGCATTTGTCTCTCCAAAAGAAAAAGAAAAAGAAAAAAAAAAACAGCGCACAGGGGCATTATGAGTATTACTATGCAGCGCGCGTCCTGCTCCTCGGTGCCTTGAGCGCCAGCCTCACGCGCAGCCCCGGTTACCGAGAGGCACCTTACCGTAAATAAATAACCAATAAACAGTAACAACAATATAACACGTAAATCCGCGTTAAACCCGCCTCCGCACCCAGGTAAGCCGCTTTATTTGTTTGTTTCATCGTGTTAGTTTCTACCCTCCCGAGTTGAACATTATTATCATTTGCAGCGTGAGACCCGAGCGGACAAACAGGCGCCGTAGAGCGGATGTGAGGAAGTCAGGCAGCCGGCGTGCGGCGCTCCCAGGGTGGATTGGAATTCAGGCGAGGCCGCGGCTTCACACTGGGGCCCTGTTGTAACATCAATTAGTGCAAAAACTGATTGGATTAAAGGAGTCTGTGCTGCATTTTGTAGCTAAGCGTGTGTTTAAGTCATTCTTGATGCCAAAATTTGACATTTTAATATAAATTAATAATTGTTTTTAATAAGATTAATAATAATAGCACACAATGCAACCAATTATTATAAAATAGATTACGAAGTTTGGAAAAAGTGGTAATTAGGTTTTGCGTTTTTTGACGAACCAACCGTTATATGGACAAAAGTATTATCTGGCCAAACCTACAACGACGATGTATCCAAGTCCCATACATACTGTACGAACAAGTTTCAACATTGTCTATGTTCCATGATCTCGTCCTTGATCATGGACGATGTCTGCCATCTTTTCACCTCGTTCCTTTCCCTCAATTATTTTCACTTTCATCTCCATCGTTACTGCTTGCCGCTTTTTAGCAGGACAAGCTTCATCGCAGGACAAGCTTCATCGCCGCTGCTTTTACTGCACTTCTGTACTCTATACAGTACATTACGGTACACTACAGCCACAACCACTTGCGGAGGATGCACGCTGCACGCAATGTGATCTACTGTAATCGTCTTCAAAAGTTTTAACTCGAATTAACGTTAGGGACTTCAATATGGAGTTGGTCCCCCTTTTGCAGCTAAGTGAAGACGTGTCAAGTAGGCTTTTATTGTCATTTCATCCATATACATTCCACAGTACACAATGAAACAAAACAACATTTCTCTAAGACCAAGGTGCACAAATGAGCACCATACATTAACAAAACTAAGCACACGCAAATTGAACGTGCAAACAAGAGCAAACGTTAAGCTGAAATTTATTGAAAAAGGAAGGAGGATGAGGAATAAGGCGTGATATTAAAGTGAAAAGAGGAAAGACGAGTAAGAGAATCCGAATGAGAAAAAGGATGAACATGATTGTGTGTGTGTGTGAGTTTATGTACGTGCGACTATAATTTAGATTCATATTGTCAGAGTGGCAGATTTGCTTTCAAAGCGCACTCGCTCACACACAATCACACACACAGTCTGAGACAGGATCTTTGCTTGAAATTTATGCTCGGCCTCCTGCCTGCACCTGCTGGGTGTTCAACACTGATGATGCTGTACTCAGGGTGAGCTTAATAATTGATGGCAGATCTTTATGGCTGTAATCACTCATCTGCTGCTCTCGTCTTATGGCTGATGATAAAAAGAATAAAAATAAAAAAAACAGTATGAGTGTGTATGGCCTGGGTTTTAGGTTCGTTTTGAGGACCTGAGTCAGGTTTGACATTGTGGGAACCTTGTCTCCCCCCCCAAAAGCACTTTATAGCCGTAAATCTGTCTCCTTTGAACCAAAATTAATAAAAGTTAAAGGAAAAATAATTCTGCAGTAGTTTCATACATGTTTACATACCCTGATTTTGCCTTCACAAAAATCTCAATACATATTTTTAATTATTACGTAAATATAACATCATAAAAAAAATGCTAATTTGCAAAAATACAGCATTCAGTCATGAGCATAGATTTCCTCCTTTCATTATACTATGTAAAAATTGTATATCATTAGCTATTTATATTTATCTATATTTATATATTTAGCTATTATTTAAAATGCCTTAAGTGTAACCAGTCAATATAGAAAAGAATAGTTTGATTTTGACCATCATCATATTCATGTTGCATATTGTGTGCTATACTCACTATATAAGATATATTAATATATTTCTTAGCATCAGAATTTTGCAGGTTAATGCAATTTAGTAAATATTTAGATGCAGTTTAATAAATATTTTATCGGTCAATTCAAAGTACGTAATTGAATCGACAGATAAGTTTTTGATTCAGAATCGATTCACAATTTTTTACAAAAGTCAAGCGGTCTATAATCGACAAATATGATAATGGAAATGTACCAATTATATGTTTTTTTTTTTTTTTTTTTTACATAAAAGAGTAAGCCATTAGAGTAAATTTAAGCGTTTTTAATCAGTTTACATTAATTTAGCAAACAATATATATTTTTTATATTGTAATAAAAGGACACAAGTCAAGAAAAATGTCTAATGCTAGTTTTGCTTTACATTTTTTAATTTTTCTTTTTTTAATGCTGTCGATGAAAACATTAGTATTATTTTTTCGAGTGTGTGTTGTTTGCAGTTGGTTGGTTGTGCTTTTCTTCCTCCATAGCCAGTGTAACTGAATACGAGGAAAGTTAAGCTAAGGACACTTTGTCTCCATTACACGCACACACACACACACACACACACACACACACAGGAGGACCTTTAATTGGTTGTAGATTGTTTGTAAATTGGTTGTCTCAGGCACTAGACAAATGTTCGACTAAGCAATTATCGTTTCTTTCATTTAGGAGAGGACGGAGAGCGAGAGAAAGGAAGGAGGAAGACTTGACATTCCATCCTGCCATTGATCAGGCAAAGTGCATTAACGACACACACCTGCTTTCCTGCACAGAACCTAACTGCATTAGTTGGTAAGTTCATTTAAAAATATTTTCACTCTGAAAATCATATCAATGTAATGTATTGGACATAGCTAGATGCAGAAAAAAAAAACACCAATTAGCTAAGTGAGTAAGTCATGTGATGTGTAAGCAAAAAAAAATGTCTGAGTCATTTCTAGACATTCAAATTTTCGAATGTGTGTAAAAAACAAAAAAGTGATGGAAAAAATTCCCTGCTTTTTGCAATTATTATTATTATTTTTAAATTTTTTATCAGTTTGTGCTTAAGCAAACCAATCAGATGTCCCATGTATTGTGATTTCATACACCAGTTATGGTTATCTCTTAAGAATAGCCAGGTTAACCTTCGAGTGGCACAGTGGTAAAGTGCTCGCCCTATTCCGAGTTCGATTCCCGGGTGATGCTGTAACATCTGGCAACCGGAGGTCTAGAGAGAGCTGATTGGCCGAGCTCTCTCAGAGGGCCAATCAGGGGCGTCTGTGAGCTCATGCAAGCGGAAGGAGCGGATAGCGCTGTCCTCCGAGTGTGTTACGTCGCCCCCTACGGTGCGTGAGCGAGCAGTCGAAAAAAGCTGCGGTCAGCTAGTGTGGTTCGGAGGAAACGTGTGATAGTCTTCGGCCCTTCCGACTGAGTGGTAGTAGTAGTCTTAATGCGGGAGCCCCCTAGTGACAGGGAGGAATTGGACACGACTAATTTGGGGATAAAATCGAAAAAGAAAAAAAAAAAAGAATAGCCAGGTTAGTTGTTAGCAGGTAGCAGCTGTTGGATGGATGGTTCCAGTCACTGCTTTCTGATTGGCCAAAAAATAATACACTTCTGCAAAGGAGGGCGTCCAGGGGCAGTTCATTTAAAGCTACAGCCTGTGAAAGAGTGCGTATGGAAACTTAAGCAATAAATGTGCACTTGTAGTGTCTAAGTTTTATTCTCTCAAAAAAAAAAAAAAAAAAAAAAAATTCCCCAAAAAGCTGAGGTAGGATGCTAGCATAGAGATATTGGGTAACTAGCCAAGTTTGTAGTAATAATACAGCTAGCTGCTAAAAGCTAATAATAGTAATACATTTCAACCACAGTGCAGCTGAATTCTTAATTGTGATAATGTTATCGAAACTGTGGTGTTTGTAAACGCTTAAAAATCAGATTAATCATTAAAATCTGACAGGATTTTTTCTTTTTTTTCTGGGAATTACGCTGCTATAGCAGAGAGTCTGACTATAATAGTACTAGCATAGCATTAGAGCTAGCTAGTCGCATTCTTGGATCAAAATTCACCAAAATTCTGTCAGTTTTCAATATTTATTTTAAATATATCATGAATACTTCATGAATGTGTGTTTTTTTTAATTCTTTGAATAAAATGTATATTAAAAAAGAAAATAAAAAAGAATCCTGAGGAAAAATCACCTCACATCTCATCTTTGCTAGTGTGCTAGCATACTTGTAAAGCATTTTGTAGCATGAAAAAAAGAGTGTGTCTGTGTATTGTGATTTAGACCTGCTGTTTTGAGTGTGTAGTTCGAGTGTGAAAACGAACCCTTTGGCTAAGCAGCTACTTTTGAAGTTAATGGGAAACTGTGTGTGTGTGTGTGTAAGATGGCATTTTACATCTGGCTGTCTTGTACATGTGTACATTTCCTGATCTGGCGGTTTGTCAGAGGAGCAGAGAGCGCGGCATCTCATGAATTATTCATCACGACGAAAAGTCTTTACGGCTCTCGGGTTTGGATTTATTTATTTATTTGTTTATCTCAGCATGAGAGCGTCACAATGACCCTCTGGCTCTTTTATATCCTCTCTGTCAGGCACAAAACGCTGCAAAAAGGCTTCTGAATGGCAATGGGGGCTCTCAAGTGTGTGTGTGTGTGAGTGTGAGAAGGCCAACCTGGACCTCCCATGTGTACCATTTGACGACGGTATAAACCATAATAGGTGAATTAAACTCCTTGGCTCTTGTCAGGATCGATCGGTCTCCCGACACACACACACACACACACACACACACACACACACACACACACACACACTCTCTGGGCTGCGCCACGCCATATGGTTCAAGTTCTAGGTGAATAAATAACGTTAGTAGTGTAAAACAGAGGTAGTTTTTAATCTAATCATCGTGTTTGTACCATCAATAAAACCTCGTGTTTATTTTTAGTGTGTTTAACCCTTTACATCACCAGGGTTGGGTGATTTGTCACGCCCCCTTTTCCGGCTGACCAATCAGAAATAATTTCACTGGCTATGTATTGAAAGATCAGTTCTAACCAGTGATGTATAGAATTATTAGAAAGTAAAATGTATGTGTTTACCTGGAGCGGAGTGTCTGGGGAACGAGCATCGGACAGACAGGAAGTACTTGTGATGAAATTTCTGGTGAATGAATGTGTAAAAAACAGACTTCCGACAGTACAGTGATGAGACTGTAAGCTGGAGTAAAACATTTGAATCGTGCGAACGTTTTAAAGAAGGCTGTGAATGGCGATTTAGCGAGTGGAACGATTTCAATCCTTGAAACTGAACGGATAACTTGTCGCATACTTGTGCATCTGTGTGTGTGATCTGTGGACACAATCGTTCACCAACACCACCTGCACATTACAGGAACTCGTCTAGGAGTTATTTTCACATCCCCCGTACAGTCCTGACCCGGCTCCAAGCCATTTCTACATGCTTGGGCCATTGAAGGAGTTCTTGGGAGGCCGGCGTTTCAGACGTGAAGCAGGGAGTCTGATCATGGCTGAGAAATCTTTTCATCTTGATGGTGTCCAAGAACTAGTGAAATACTGGAATAAGTGTATTAGTGTATAACAGGGGATTATATAGAGAAATAAAGGGAGGTTTTACTCCCAGAACTGTGCTCTGAGTATTGAAGTCAAAAGTCTCGGTTTGACTCGAACGCCCCTTTAAGATTTATTGTTCGTTTGTTTAACAGCTGGTTCGCCTGACTGCTCACAATCCCTGTTTTAGTAGCGATAATGTTTTACTGCATCATAAGCTCGGCTAAATACTATTTCAGATAGATTTTACTCTCTGGAGTGTGTGTGTGTGTGTGTGTGTGTGGATTCTGGTGAAGAGATATTGTGTTTTTAAACATGTGCTGTATTTACCTTGGTATGCTTTCTCTCTCTCTCACACACACACACACCCACACACTGCAGTGTTCAGCATGTTTTTACTGCATGTGATCAGTTCTAACAATACAAGGTGTGTATGTTTATTTGTGTGTGTGAGATTTGTTCACTGTGAGTAAAAATACTATTTTCATATATGAAGTGTATCTTTTTTTTTTTGTAACAAAATTGTGGTTCGTTACCGTAAAGATTTTTATAATTCATCAGTTGTGTTTCCAGAGTTACACTAGTTTAAGCTTACGATAGCCAGTCCGCGTTTTTTTGGTTTTATGTTTTACAAGAGTGCTTTTGTGTCAAGGTGGCGGTTTAGTCTACCGTAAGTTCTTAAATCCTCAAGAAAATTACTTCTCATGAAAAACCTAGCACCGTCATGCGCTGGATTTACACAGAGGTAATTTGCGTAGTGAGATCAGGGAGTCCTTAAAAACCAAGGTACGTATCTGACCCTGAGCACGAGGAGATTTTCCCTAACACAGTAGTAACTCCTTTTGACACGCTGTACACGCCGCTAATGAGTTTGTTCAAAGTGTGAGGTAGAGAAACAAAAGAGGAAGCTTTAAAGCAGCACAGAATGTGTGTGTGTGTGTGTGTCAGGGAGAGAGAGAGTGAAACAAAACAAGGAACAAGGGAGTGATGAGAGAGAGGGATGGATATCCATACCGAGAGCAAAATGAGTCTGATGGTATTTCAGGGTGTGTGTGTGTGAATATTAATGTGTCTCAATTGTTTTTTGGGAACTGTATAGACTCTATAACTATCATTTTGTTTATTATGAATTTAAGTAATTTTACTTACAATAAAAACATTTTCTAACATTTGGGTTTCTCATTCTTGTCATTATGGGAACATCTGGTTTTAAAACTGTACACACACACACACACACACAGAGTCTCAGTTCTCACACAGCACAGCACCTAAGTGATGGTTTATGGGGACATTTGTTTTAAGGGTCAGTTTCTGTCATCTAGGGACCAGAATCAACAGTGATCAGCTGATACAGTATCATCACAATACCGTATGTATCACGGTGCCGTATCAATCTGTTTTGCTGTTCTGTTAGTATCATGATTTTGTTAATATCCCAATTCAATATTAAGTTTTCTTCATATTTTGTTCCAATCATGAACAAACTTCATTACAGGAAGCTGTGTTGCCTGCCAGTGTGAATAGTTTAGACAGTAGTTAAGAATAGTCTAGAAAAACTGCAACATTTTGTCACCTTGAATGCAAATTTTGGGTTTGTATAACTAGAGCCATTTAAATAATATTAATAATATTATACAATACTACACTTCCGGTTCCGGCATGCACGTTTTGCTGCCGCTTCTTGCTGGAACGTTTCTCGTGTTTTGTTTTGTTTTCTTTGTTTGAGTACGTTGTGTGCGTTTTTCTGCGGCTTTTTGTAACGAACGTTTGCGTGTTTTGTTTTGCCACGTTCTGCTTCCCGTCTACTGTTTCCTCTCCTCTTCTGAATATCTGGATTGCTGGATTGTTTATGACTCTACTGTTGTTATTTCACTGTTGATTATAACTCTGATTGGATCGCCCTGCTTCCTGTCTATTCCTGTCTCCTCTCCTGGACATCCGACTTTGCTGGATTATTGTTTATGACTCTACTGTTGTTCTTTCACTGTGGATTATACTTTGACTGGATTGCCTTTACCCATCGCTAGCCACCTGCTCCACTCTGCTATGCTGTTGCCTGTTGATCTTTGAGCTCCTTTGGGCCTTCTACATAGCTGGCGGGTGAGTCTCCACGCCCTCGTCTATCTATCGTGGACAGTATATCTGATGGTGGGGCACCCCCACCGCCATCTGATTTGACTGATTAGGTCCGTATTGTGCCAATCTTTCAGCGACAAGAGTGTTGCGGCTCTCTTGCATTTTATTGTGAGAGAAGTGTGTTCCTCATCTGTCAGTGATGTTGTGCTTTCTCATCTAACCATGTCTCGCAAAGTTCCATTACCTGCTCTGCTTAGAGTTATAAATCCGGCTTATTATTTGACTGCGTTGTTCTTATGGCACTCAGCTACTCGCTATCTCAACTACGAAGCTTGAAATCTCACTCTCATCTCGACGCATCTACAGTACATACAGCCTCTGCTTGGGAACTTGGGATTACTAGACGGCCGCGCTACATTCGTCGTTCCGGTTGCCGCGTTGACCTCTCATCGCGCTGTCTGACAATCCTCGTCTATTCCTTCTATTTGGTCTAACCGTTCAGATACTATATACGCTATTCTATGCTGCCAGCCAGCCACCGTGGTATCAATCCTACTGCATTAATTACTGTATCTCCAACTCTATCTGCTCTACATGCACGCAATGATTGTGCGCTTCGTCCTGCATTATCGCTGTTCAACTGTCGTTCACTTACCAACAAGGCTACTGTGCTC
>JAQQZT010000013.1:2602942-2613756 GCA_030068275.1 Clarias platycephalus | reverse complement strand
TCTATCTATCTATCTATCTATCTATCTATCTATCTATCTATCTATCTATCTATCTATCTATCTATCTATCTAAAAACCACACAAAACCAATCTGCTATTCAGAAGGTTTCATCCATCCATTCATTCTTCCATACATCCTTTTATCCATCAAAAACACTCTCATTGTTCCGTTTCCATCCATAAAGTCGGACAGTTCCGTCCACGCAGTCAGACAGTTCCGTCCACGCAGTCAGACAGTTCCGTCCACGCAGTCAGACAGTTCCGTCCACGCAGTCAGACAGTTCCATCTATCCTTCCATCCTTCTATCCATCACAATACCAATCTACTAATCAGAACGTTCTATCCACCCATCTTTAATTAGTTGAATCTTTCATCTAATCATCTATCTAATTACAAAAACTACCCTGTTAGTTAGACAGTTCCACCCTTCTATCCTTCTATCCGTCACGAAACCAATCCGCTTTTCAGGAAGTTCCACTCATCTATCAATTTATCTATCAATCACTCATTTAAACATATTTGCCTGTTAATCAGTTTCTATTGATCAGATATCCAGCTGGTCTATCCATCATTCTATCCATCAGAGACAAACTCTGTTCGTCACAGTTCCATCCATCCATCCATCCATCCATCCATCCATCCAACAACTAACAGACCAGACAACCATCCGTTCATCTATTCATCCGCTGATCACTCACTCACATCTGCCAGAGCCTAACCCGTCTCTCTGTCACAGTCCCATCTATCTATTTATCCATCTATATATCCATCTATATATCCGTCCATCATTCCTAAAAGGTCTGTCCATCAATCTTTCAGTCAGATCACTGCAGTCTGATGTTGGTCTGTCCATCAGTCATGTTCATGATTTTTAAATTGCTCTCAGTTTGCTGTGTGTGTGTGTGTGTGTGTGTGTGTGTGTGTGTGTGTGTGTGTGTGTGATGGTATCAGGAGGGTCTGGGTTTATTTAGACAGGATGTTCCTCTGCACACTCTTTTTATTTATACACACTCCCACACATCCAAACACAAACCGCCTCAAGCATCATCTTTCTCCTCTGTGGAATCATCCACCAGCCCAACACAAACAGACACACACACACACACACACACACACACACACACTACAGTAAGTGGGAAAGTGCCTGTTAAAACAAATGAGGAAAGAAAACTTTTTCTCTCCGACTTATTTTTATCCGTCCAAGTCCAAGCTAGTCGGAAGCGCGTCGTTGTCGTAGCGTTAGAGGTGGGAGTGCTACCCTGCCTGCCGCCCCTCGGACACCTCTCGCTGTTTAATTAGCTTCTCCTTTCCGTAGGCACTCGCTCAGAACTCTCGTCTCCGGTGAACTTTCTGCGACACTCCAGATCGCGGCCTTGAAGGAAAGAAGCGGAGATGACATCCAAATGCATTTTGAGCGAGACACACGATTCAGCCGTGTCCGTTCCGTTCAATCTAAATGGAAATCGCGCCGCCTTTCATCCTCCTCGCTGACTTTTTTTTTTTCCCCCTTCCCTCCCAGCTCCGCGGCTCGCTCCGCCGCCTGTCTGATGAAATACGATATGAGATAGATCCCTCTGTCAGAGCGACCCAGCAGCCGCCGTGCTGCTTTACAGAGAAACATTTTTGCATTTTTTTTCTTTTTCTTTTTTTTTTTTCAAGTGTGGTGATGTATGAAGATTTAGAAGGGAATGAAAGCAAAGATGGATGGGGGGGAGGCCAAGGCAGGCCGCGTGATGTAAGCTAGGTTTATGAAACGTGTAGCGCCGGTGTACCTGATGGGTTTAATAAGCGCCGCGGAGAACTTCAGGATGATTCTGATCCTCCTAGGAAAAAAAATATATATAAATGAGTGGAACTTTGCGAATATATCTTCTGCTCAACCACTCGTTCCTCCTAGTGCGTGCTACCTTTCCCCAGACTCTGACCGGGTACCTGGTGGTTTCGAGGGCTCGGTGTACCATTACGTTCCCTCTGGACTCAGAACAATGAAATCTGCTGGACCTGAAGTTGAGCTGTAGTTTGAAATGGATGTCCCAGTTTGGAGCTTCCAGAAAGATCCTACTAATATCAAGTTCAAACCATCTCGAAATTGTGTTTTATCATTTATATCAAGTTAAAATTACTGATTCGCTTATTATAGCGGAACAAACCTGGAGCGTTTTCTCACTCATGTTTCGTCAGAGGAGATGGAAAGGAAAAGAGAGAGAATGACGGGAGAAAGAGCAAGAGGTGAAGGGAGGAGCAAATTGGTTTGACGCCGCTTGTGTTGTGTTTTTCAGTTCCTAGCGGACATGGAGTCGAACCCACTCTTGAGGGACAGCGTGGAGTGCCAGCGCTTGGTCATGGAGGCCATGAAGTACCACCTGCTGCCCGAGCGCCGGCCGCTGCTGCAGAGCCCGAGGACGCGGCCGCGGAAGGCCACCGTGGGGGCGCTGTTTGCCGTCGGCGGCATGGACGCCACCAAGGGTAACCGCTACTAGCTCGTACTCATAAAGTGTTAAACTAGTCACAGGAATCTTAACGCCGGTTTGATCCCAGGAGCGACGAGTATGGAGCAGTACTGCGTGCGCAGGGACACGTGGCGGCAGGTGGGCGTGCTGAGCGGGCGGAGACTGCAGTTCGGCGTGGCCGTCATCGACCAGCGCCTCTACGTGGTGGGCGGCCGCGACGGCCTGAAGACCCTGAGCACGGTGGAGTGCTACAACCCGCGGAGCAACACCTGGAGCATCATGCCTCCCATGGCAACACATCGCCACGGCCTGGGTGAGACGCCGCTGTCCTCTCACCGTGTGCTCTGGGAGGGGTTTCTGTATAATAACGATGTGTGTGTGTGTGTGTAGGCGTCGCAGTGTTGGAGGGCCCCATGTACGCAGTCGGAGGTCATGACGGATGGAGTTACCTGAGCACGGTGGAACGCTGGGATCCTCAGGCCAGGCAGTGGAGCTTCGTCGCATCCATGGCCACGCCCCGCAGCACAGTGGGCGTGGCCGTGCTGAACAGCAAGTGTGTGCTCCCTTTTCTCTCTCTCCCTTCCTCTGTTCTTTGCTTTTTCTTCTTCCTTTCTTTCTCTCCTTTTCTCCGTTCTATCTTTAGGTTTTTCGTTCTCTCCTCCCTCTTTGAATTGTTCTGTTCTTCCTGACTCCTTCCTTCCTTCCTTCCTTTTTCTTTTTCCTCTCTTCATCTCTTTCATTTTTTTCCCCTCTGTGCTTTGGACGTCACTTTCACTTATTCGCTTTTTCCTTCTTTTTTCTCACTTGTCTTACTAACCATTCTCCCTTTTTCTTTTCTTTCCTCCTCCTCCTTACTCTCACTCTCACTTGTTTTCATCTCTCTACTTTTTCTGTCTTTCCTCTCAACCTTCATTCTTCATTTTCTTTTGTTTTTCTGTCACTTTTGTCTCTTTCTCCACCTTTTCAATACTTTTGCCTTCTTCTTTAACTTATTTCTCTCCTGTCTGTCTCTCACTTTGTCATTTCTTCGACTTTTTTATTCCATCGGTTTCTGTCCCCCCCTCTCTCCCTCTCTCTCTCTCCCTCCTCTGTCTGTAGGCTGTATGCAGTAGGAGGACGAGACGGCAGCTCGTGTCTGAAGTCAGTCGAGTGTTTCGATCCTCACACGAACAAATGGAGTGCGTGCGCTCCCATGGCCAAGCGCAGAGGCGGCGTCGGCGTGGCGACCTGGAACGGTTTCCTGTACGCCATCGGCGGCCACGACGCCCCCGCCTCCAGCCTCGCCTCCCGGCTCTCGGACTGCGTCGAGAGGTGAGGGGTCAGAGGTCACGCAAACAGTCACACACACACTTTACATATTTTACACCAGGTTTCTGGATTCGTACTGTTCAGTCGAGCGTATGAGCTGTACTACGAGAAGTGGAAGTGTCCTTCTCGTACGGTGTTCCAGCTTGGAACTTAGCTTCGCCCACCAGTTGACCTTTCCTTAGATCTTTTTTTGGGGATCTCTGAACTGATCCTCCTTCTCAAGTTTATTTGCATTCGCATTTATTCCAGAATATTGCCGTGTCTGCGACGCCCATACTGCCGTATTGTGACTAAATCTCCGCCCCCTTTTCACAGGTACGACCCGAAGACGGACACCTGGACGGCCGTGGCCCCGATGAGCGTCAGCAGGGACGCCGTGGGGGTGTGTTTACTCGGGGACCGGCTGTACGCTGTGGGAGGCTACGACGGCCAGGTCTACCTGAACACCGTGGAGGCGTACGACCCCCAGACCAACGAGTGGACTCAGGTCCGTCTGTCTCACCGTCTGTCTGTCTGTCTGTCTGTCTGTCTCACCGTCATGTCTGTCTGTCTCACCGTCATGTCTGTCTCACTTTCTGTCTGTCTCACCGTCATGTCTGTCTGTCTGTCTGTCTCACTGTCTGTCTGTCTGTCTCACTGTCTGTCTGTCTGTCTCACCATCAGTCTGTCTGTCTCACCGTCTATCTGTCTCACCGTCATGTCTGTCTCACCGTCATGTCTGTCTGTCTGTCTCACTGTCTGTCTGACCGTCTGTCTCACCGTCATATCTTTCTGTCTGTCTGTCTCACCGTCATGTCTGTCTGTCTGTCTGTCTCACTGTCTGTCTGTCTCACTGTCTGTCTGTCTGTCTGTCTGTCTCACCGTCATGTCTGTCTGTCTGTCTGTCTCACCGTCATGTCTGTCTGTCTCACCGTCATGTCTGTCTGTCTCACCGTCATGTCTGTCTCACTGTCTGTCTCACTGTCTGTCTGTCTGTCTGTCTCACTGTCTGTCTGATTGTCTTTTGGTATGTCTCACCGTCTGTCTCACTGTGTGTCTGTCTGTCTGTCTGTCTCACTGTGTGTCTCACCGTCTGTCTGTGTGTGTCACCGGCTACCTGTTTCCTCATTTGTCTGTCGGACCATCTGTCTGCCTGTCTTTACTGTCTGTCTGTGTGTGGCACCGTCTTTCTGTCTGAACCGTTTATCTTTTATCACAGCAACACGCATCCTTTATTTAATTAAATTAAAGTGAAGGCTGTCTGCTTTCAGTCAGTACAATTTTTTTTTTTCCCAAACACACACGCACACACACGTGCATGATAATGTTTAAAGCGGTTACCATAGAAACAGACTTACGTTCTTGTTATCCGGTTTTGGAGAAAATTTATTTTGTCAGCGGACTGGAGGTGTGCAGTTTTAGTGTCATGTATAACAAGTGTATTAGATCTGTGTGTGTGTGTGTGTGTGTGTGAGAGTGAGAGTGAGAGACTGAGAAAGAGAATGACTAAGTAATTTGTTTCCACCTCCGGTCTGACTCTCTGTGTGTGTGTGTGTGTGTGTGTGTGTGTGTGTGTGTGTGTGTGTGTGTGTGTGTGAGTGTGTGTGTGAGTGAGTGAGTGAGTGAAAAAGAGAATGACTGTAAGCAATTTGTTGCCACTTCTGACCTGACTGTGTGTGTACAAGATTGGCTCGACATTAATAGTGTCACCTTTCTGCAGTTGTGTTAGCACCGTGGCTGCAAAGTGAAAATGCAAACTGTGAACTGCACACACACATACACACACACACACACACACTGTATACCTTGTACTCTTCTGCTTATACTTGCTGGTGTATTAGAGAAAAATAAATCGCAATAAACTATAATTTAACACTGTGTGTGTGTGTGTGTGTGTGTGTGTGTGTGTGTGTGTGTACTGTAGGTGGCGCCTTTATGCTTGGGCCGAGCCGGAGCTTGTGTGGTCGCCGTCAAGCTGTGATGCTCCGCCCCCTGAGGACTGTTACCGTGGTGATTTGTGTACAGTAACCTCATAGCTTTCTCATTGGAGGCGAAGAAAAGAACTACACACACACACACACACACACACACATTTAATCTGGAATCAAGAGGGATGCTTAAGACTTGCTCAGAGATGTTGGCGACGCGCACACACACACACACACACACACACACACACACACATAATTAGGATGTTCAGGGTACATTGGTTTAATTCTTTTATCATAACAAGGGATGGGGTGATTAGTGGGCTGAGGAGAGGGATGGATAGAAACGGGGAATGGATGGATGAGAACAAACAATATTTGGAAGGAATGGGTGGTTTAACAAAGGGACGGATGGTTGGGTTATAAAAATACAAGAATGAAGGGAAATGGTTTGAATGGATGTATGGAATTGGGGAAAATGAAAGGGAGCAGTAGATGGATAGATGAATGGTTTAGTGGAAAAAAGAATGGGAGGGAGGAATGGATGTATGGATGATTGGGTTAAAAAAATAAAACAAGGAAGAAGTGCAAAGATGGATGGTTGTGATGGATAGAATGGAAGGATGGACAGGCTAGGGGAAAATGAAAGGAATGGATAGATGGATCCAGTAATTATGGGTGGATAGATGGATGGATTAGTGGAACAATGAATGGGATGGATGGATAAGTTGGGGGAAATAATAAATAGATAAAGGATAGATGGATGGATGGATAAAGAAAAAAAAAACTGATCGGAATGATTGACTGAACAAAGGGGTGGGTGATTGGCTTAGAAAGAAAAAAAAAACATGAATAGGAGGAACCTCCAGGTGGATGGATGCTCAAATGAAAGGATGAATGGACGCCTGCATCCCTTTTTATATTCACTAGTTTATATTCCTCTCTTCTTCTTCTTTTTCTGATCATTTATTTCATGTGTCCTGTGCCTTGTTTGATGTGGCCTTGTTTATCTACTTTGCAAGGAGTGACAGAAAAATATGGAATGCATATAAATGCATACGAGTGTGTGTGTGTGTGTGTTGGTTCCTGCAATGCAGAGGAAATTGGGGAATCGATTTAAAGCCGAGGGAATTAAAAGCTTGCCAGCAGAGCATGTAGTGTCGGCGTGTGTGTGTGTGAGAGAGAGAGAAAGCTTATTTTTTCCCTCTTGTTTGTTGGCTCGAGTGTGTCAGCGTGTCTCGGGCTGTCAGTCACAGTACATGGAAGTCTCTAGAAACCACCGAGTTCAGAACCCCAGGGCACAGATGCTGCAAGGCATTATGGGTAGCGAATATTTGAAAAACAGATGTACGTGCAGATTAGCTGTCGATCAAACCGGTGTGCTCTTCTGATTGGCTAAAGGATCAGGTGTGTTTTTTCCTTCAGTTCCTCCAGCACGGCACGAGGAGCGAAGACAGAATCTGGACAGTGAGACAGGTAGAGAGAGTGAGACAGCAAGTGGTTTATTAGTAGAAAATAGACACAGTCTGATAGGTCTGAGATGAAAGGCAGAGAACTCGGGCGTTATTTGTAGAGGTTTGCGGCGTTATTATGTTCACACGCTGCGTGATCAATCATCTGTCTATTCAGTGTAATTTCCTTTTCTTCTGTGGGGGTGTTTATGTATTTATCTTCTCCCGCATTTACAGTCTGAAGGTGTGCGAGTCTGCACACAGACACATTATGTGTGCACGTCAGAAAGCATCCAAGCTTGTGTGTGTGTGTGTTTTTTTTTTTGTGTCCAAGGTTGAGGTGAAAACGCTGCGGGGAACAGATTCTGTGGCTTGACTGACAGATCGATATACCCGAAGACGCATTTCATTCTTTCAAAATGTGTGTGTGTGTGTGTGTGTGTGTGTGTGTGTGTGTTTCAGGCAGGTGTTTGTTATTTTCCAATATTGGGACGCTTTATCCTGGACTTTCACATAACTAGATGATATGAAAATAATATCATTCCCCAGCTTTAGCTGTTTTTATAGAAACAAAAACTGCAATACTCTCCATCTCCTAAACACTGGGATGTACTATGTACCTTTACATCGGAAAAACTCATGTTTCATATGCCATATCATGAGATCACTGGGAAATACGATGTTCTCGATGATTTGATATGATAAATGATATTCCTTTGTCTGGGAACATTTGGCTTTGTTAAATTCCCTGGAATATATTGTATTCCCTGTCAAGAGAAAGTTTGGATATACAGTGGAACCTCGGATTGCGAGTAACACGGTTTGTGAGTGTTCCACAAAACGAGCAAAGATTTTACTAAATGTTGACTTGAAAAATGAACAAGTCTTGGTTTACGAGTACCGAGAATCATGTATCACGCATGCTCTTCTTGTCAGAACTGAGCCAATATAATGTCCTGGGTAACTGGATATATTCCCTGGAATATTCTGTATTCCCTGTCAAGGCAAAGTTATGAAGGAAATCTGATTCTAGGGAGCACTGGAATATACTATATTCTCTATTTCAGGAAAATTATGTTTGAATATGGTGTATCCCCAATTCTGGAAATCTACATCATAGATCATCAGCATATAATATGTTACCTTTTTACATAAAGATTGTTTGTTTGTCTTTCGGCTGCTCCCGTCAAGAGTTCGCCACAGCGGACCATCTCGTTCCGCACACCAACTTGGCACAGTTTTTATGCTGGACACCCTTCCTGACGCAACTCCCCCATTTTATCCGGGCGTGGGACTGACACTGCATCCAGTGGCTGGGGATTGGGCATTGGGTGGGAATCGAACCCGGGCCTTCCATACAAAATGCCAATTACTGCAATCAATCATATACGATAACTGGCAATGAGTCTTTCACATCGCTGTGGAGGAATTTTGGCCCACTCTTCTTTGCAGAATTGCTTTAATTTAGCCACTTTGGAGGGTTTTCAAGCATGAACGATCTGTTTAAGGTCATACAACAGCATCTCAATCAGAGTTTTTTCATAGCACTGTATTTTCCTTATTAAAAAACTTTAACTTACTGTATAACTTTCCTGGGAAAACCAGATATACTACATTCCCGATCCCTTTATTTCTGGGAAGCCGAGGATCCTGAAGCCTCCACACAGATTAGGATTACGTTATTAAATGTGTCCCTGTATAAGAACACAACAGGCACCTGACAGACAATCAGAAGAAAGTATTTTCCCAGAGTGTGGCATGAATGTGATGGGTGTTAATATTTAGAACCTATATAGATTTGTGTACATGGGTTATATAGTGTATGCAGAATGATATAGAAGAAGTGTATATGCGTTGCTGTACAGTGTTGTATAATACAGTGCGTGTACACTTCTTATCGAGCAGAGCTGCACATTGTACTTGAACATTTCCAGATATCAAGCACACATTAAGAATTCTAATAATCGTTATTATTCATCCACATCAAGCAATTTGATGCGTTTCAACTGGATGAGATTCTAATCGGATATTTTTGGTTTCATCTTAAACACGCACAGGCTGATTAGTACCACATTCAGGACGACAGGAGCGCTAATAATTTAAACTGTTGATAATTCAGGATTATTAAAAAGAATTTCTTTCCTGCTGGAAACCCGGAGGAGCTTTTTTGTTGTAAATTAACTGAACAGATTCCGTTAACATTTCATTTAGATCTAAAAGCGATTGTACCGATGCTACGAGTTCAAGTATGGTTAGCTGTTTGGTTCAAATGCAGAAAGATTGGTTAAATGGTTAAAGGTATGAGAGTGACCGTTCTCATTGCTAGCCACCTACTGTAGGAAACATGAGAAATACTGATTTGCCTAGTGTAAAATTCTTTTACATGAACATAATGTCCACAAAAACTAGAGTATCTTATCGGGAAGGTCAACATTTACCGCAGATATGTAGGTAAATTATCAAGAAAACTCTCCCTTCAATTAAAAACATGCAGCCTTTTCACGTAGCATCGACCGCTAACTGAAATTCCATGTCGCGTCATGACTTCATTACTTTGAGCTAATTTTTAAAAAGTGATGTGACGTGATTTGAACGTTGCCTCAAACGTGTCAACCACGATTCTCAGTCCGTTAAAAAAAAATTGTTCAATCCACCATTTTGTTCTCCGTTAATCTAACAAACCGTTATTGAGCAAACCATTTACATTCGTCCCAAGTGAACCGACCATCTTTACGAATTCTTTTACGTAAAAAGATGCCGTCTAAGGGGTGTAATTGTTGTCTAGCCATACTGCCTTCACTGATGATAATAAATACTGAATGTTGCAGTGTACGGTATAACTGCTTATTGTCATGCCTAATGAGAGATTTTGTACAGCAAGATATACTGACCAACAGTGGGTTATTTGTTTTGTCATGAATTTAACACACTGTATGGAAAGTGTACTGTTGGTTCAATGTGTGTATACTGTATGTTCTGAATGTTTTCTTTATATACATTCCACATATATGAATGTAAATACTGTTTATATTAAAATATGCAACAAGCAGTGCTTTTGTGATTTGCCTCATTTAGTTTTTCCCCCAAAAACATTTAAACACATTTCTGCTGAATGTCTCAATTAATTAAAACTCTAAACACAAAATGACGAGTGAACTACGTTGTCGGAATTTCGCTCCATCTATTGCAGAGTGAAACGTAGCACCCAAAATCATGTTCTCTTTTCTCATAACTGTCTCCTTTCACCGAATGGCATTCAATCCCTGGCGTTCATCTCTGTGGACGGCATCACATGCTCCCTCCATTGTCTGGGTTAGTATCACGTACTTGTGAGGTCTGCGTTCCACACTTTCCATTACCGAGCTGAAAATAATACCTCTATTGGACTTACAAATAGGGAACACAAAATAAGCATGGTTGGTGAACCAGTTGCGGTTAGGAGCAGCCTGTGTGGAATCTTACATTATTCCTAAATGATAATGTAGGTGGATGGGCTATGCTGGTTCCTCTTCCTTTTTGAGTTTATCAGGTAACCTGGGAGTGCTATAGGGAGCAAATTGACAAGAGCATGGTTGGAGGGATGTTCTTTCCCAGGTGGTTTTAATGTCATAGCTGATGGGTGTATACAGTGGTGTGAAAAACTATTTGCCCCCCCTCCTGATTTCTTATTCTTTTGCATGTTTGTCACACAAAATGT
>JAQQZT010000013.1:2483387-2496168 GCA_030068275.1 Clarias platycephalus | reverse complement strand
CACACACACACACACACACACACACACACACACACACACACACACACACACACACACACACACACACACAATAACAAGGCCAGAGGTTTGCTTATTAAAAATAAATCAAAGACTGGCTGTGGATTAAAGAGAAAAACCTAGCAGAAAACAGGTGGTCTTCCCAGAGTCCATGTTTTATTCCCCAGATATCCTCAAACGTGCAAGACATGTTCAGTTTGTGAGGGTTACCTCTTTAGTTAAACACTGTTTTAAGCTAAACAAGTTTCAAATCTAAATTAGAAAAGCTTGTAGCTCCATGTTTTAGCATCGTATAAGCTACAGTATATATAAAACGATGCTTTTGTTGTTGCTAAGCAACTAGATCCTATAGCTGATGTAAGTTTCGCTAGCAAGCATGTAGCTGTGAAGAGCCTAGTGTTAAATATTATGTTAGATAACTCTTAAGATAACTTTAAATTATCTTTATATAACACAGATACAGTGCCTTGCAAAAGTATTTATACCCCTTGAACTTATTCACATTCTGTCATGTTACAAACACAAATGTAAATGCATTTTATTGGGATTTTATATGATAAACACCAACACAAAGTAACACGTAAATTTTTATATTCTGTCCACTTTACAATTCTTTGCCACATTCTGTTGCACTATTACAAAAAATCCCAATAAACTGCAATCATGTTTGTGGTTGTAAAGTGACAAAATGTGTACAAGTTCAAAGGGTATAAATACTTTTGCAAGGCACTGTGTGTGTGTGTGTGTGTGTGTGTGTGTGTGTGTGTGTGTGTGTGTGTGTGTGTGTGTGTGTTCACATCTCAGTCGTGCCTGGAACACTGCTATAATTAATCATCTCATTAAAAAAAGAGTTTATCCATGGACCTCTGGTGATTGACAGCCGAGGGCGTGGCCTTGGGCGAACAAAGGTCTCTTTGATTGGCCAAATGATTAAACAGTGAATATCAAACTCATCCTTAATGAGGTCGCTAAGTTCCCCTCGAGTCTCTTTCAGTATCTGGCTGTTCAGTGTGTGTGTGTGTGTGTGTGTGTGTGGAGTGTGTGCGCATGTGGAGTGTCTGCTCCATCCTTGCCCCTCTTGACTTCTCCTTTCTACATCGTCTCTTTTTCTTCTCTATCTCTCCTCCTCGATGACCTCATCAGTGATTGTCGTCTTGATCTTCATCCTCCTCTTCTGCTTTTGATCTCTTTATTTTCTTTCCTCCTCCAGCGTTTTTCCTGCTCTCAGCCAGGTCGCTTGTGACGTCATCAAGCCGTTATTAACATCCTCCACGTTGACAAGCCGCAACCCTTGACCTTCCACTGGTTTCATTTCTCATCCTTTGGAAAACAGTGATTCCAGTAACGCTGCGTGTTCTGCTGCGCGGTTTAGGGTTTGTGATTTTCATGGACAACTAATTGACAAAAAAACATTGCCAAGGTTGATTGATTATATTCGAGATGAGAGGAAAATTGTTAATTATATTTTTTAGCTGAGTCAGCACCTGTGCTTCTCTTAGAAACCCTTCTCCCTATTCGAATGAAATTTTTTTTAATAAACTTCATGGATAATTGTGTGCTCTTTGAAGCTCATCTCTCATTTTGTTTATGGAATAAACTCATGCTGATGACTTATGAATCCTCATGTTACATCCTGTGTGTGATGAGATATGTTTAGCCGATTTATTAATCACACAACAACTTTCTTGACACTTACTTTGTTAAAGGGTAAGGCATAACTTTTAGCTTTATCATAGATAAAATTAATAAAGGTAAAGAAAGCTGTTATCAATTAAACAGTTACTTAACTAGTACTAGTACACAACTTTAGCTAGTGTTCGATTAGCTAGTAACCCTTTAAAAAAAAAGTTAATAGCTACCTAAATGCAATAATAGTTAAGACTTGACTAGCACATGTACACGTTTTGCTTAAGTTAGATTGGCTAGGTTAGCCTACATTACTTGCTAGATAAATTTAACAACAGTTAAGAAAAAATGTTAGCAATTAATCAGTTACTTAACTCGTGCTTGCACACAACTTTTGCTAGTATCAGATTAGCCAGCTAAGCATTTGTTACCAGGTAGCCAAGTTTAATAACAATTAAGAAAAATTGTTAGCAAATATACAGTAACTTAACTAAAACTATTTTTTAAACGAAATATAAACATGTACACATTTTGCTAAAGTTAAATTGACTAACTTAGCCTGTGTTACTAGCTAGTTAAATTTAACAGCAGTAATGCAATTAAATAGTTACTTAACTAGCATTTGTACACGCTTTAGTCTTCATTTTGTTTTCTTTTACAGGTGGAACTAATCTTTGCTAATTAACTACAAGTAAAGAAACCTATATTTTTCTATTACATACAATTATTAATTGTAAAAAATTATGCATTTCTTATATTATTCACTACACATACAGTAATTACATAATTACATAATAGCAAAGATTATATACTGTGGGTTGTTAGCTCTTGTATTGAGCTGACCTACTTAGATAAGCTAGTGATTTAACTACCACAGCTCGGTAGCTTGTGTTATTAGCAGCTAGCTAAGCCTGTGTCACACACTTGCTAAATTTAATAAAAATCAAACAGAAAATGTTAGGAATTACATAGCTACTTAACTAGCACCTGTACACACTTTTTTTGGGGGGAACAAATC
The DNA here is from genome assembly GCA_030068275.1 of Clarias platycephalus. Lineage (NCBI taxonomy): Eukaryota > Metazoa > Chordata > Actinopteri > Siluriformes > Clariidae > Clarias > Clarias platycephalus. Next base: position 2,493,506 of record JAQQZT010000013.1, on the reverse strand, counting down.
TTTTCTGATGAACTACAGCTGAAGAAACTGAAGAAATTATTAATAATTAAGCAAAGTTTTTAGCTTAATTGTGTTGACTTATGGACTTGTGTGTGTGTGTGTGTGTGTGTGTGTGTGTGTGTGTGTCGGCTGAACCATCAATCACGTCTGATTGTAAGTGATCGCAGCGAGACTGTATGATATTCTCACCCAGGAGAGTGTGTCGACTGCAGTATAGGATGAGGTCTATTTAAAGTTTTCAAAGAAGTTATTCGAGTCATTATAAGTGAACGTTTGCCACGTTTAATGTGACTCCAAGCGCCAGGACAAAGAGTTCATAAAGTTACCCAAGCAAACATCCTGCCTTGTTTTTCCTGGGCTGCGCCTCTCTGTAACCAGGTCAACAATGATGTTGATGTCCAAATTCACACAGTTCTTGGCTGTTGTTCTGTCCTAGGTTTCCTCGATGTAGAGCAAAAGCTATCGAAGTAGGCTTGCTGTTCCAATACTTTTGAAACCCAGATCGGGAAACTCAGGATTCAAGTGTGTGTGTTGTGAGTCTAAATCAGTCACCTCACTTTCTTAAATATATACTTTCTGAAAGTGTGTGTGTCTATCTGGCCAACCCATTCATTATCATTAAGAATGGTTAGGTCTTGCTGTGTGTTAAGTACAATAAAACGGACTGTTAATTAAAACATAATGTTTGTTTATGAAATGAATCTAAGTAATTTTTAAAAATGGTTTGTGTTTATACATTTTTAAATGCAGAAATCTAAGACTAAATTTATCCTAAGTAAAAAAAAAAATCCTAACTAAATATCATGTAGTAACAGTTAGTAACTGCTAGATGGCGATAAGAGGGACGCTGTAACACATTCTGTTAGACGGTTTAAAATGTTTTATTCTTCTTTTTTCTATGCCAATATTATTAACAATATAAGAAAAAAATACAGTCAATGTATACATGTATACAAAACAAACTAATTCACAGGGCAATATGGAAGGTTCAATTTAATGTAAATAAATAAATTAAACAGAATAGGGAATACAATTTAAATGAATAATTGATTAAATAAATTTTCAGTTATTATATTGCTGTTCATTCACATAACTTGATGAGTTCCTGGAAATCGGCTTGCTTAGGAATAATCTGTAATAAATATATTCCCCAAAAGTCTTACTATGTTTTACTATGTTAATAGTATGAATGTGTTTTATTATTATTATTATTATTATTATTATTATTATTATTATTATTATGGTTATTTAAAAAAGTATTCTAAAAGTATTCAAAAAAGTTTTTTTTAATTATTGTATAAATGATTATGCCCCCCCCCCTCCCCCAATATAACCCTGGGATCCTTACCCATAATGGGATGGACACCTCGTCACACACCAGTATGTCCCCAGTGGTGGTGCTGTCCTGCCTCAGGTCATTACCCATTATGAGAGCGACACCTGTTCGTGTCCATCGCTATTACTGCATATAAATCAGCACTATTCCTCTTTATAACCTGGCTGAGTAACTAATGAAGACCCTGGAGCTGGTGAGTTCTCATTGGCTCTTATGTTGAAATAACGCTGCAGAATCAAATGTTCTACTCCAGCTGGTCTCCTAAGGATCACGTCATATTTAAAACAGTGTGTCGGTAGGTTCTTCGAGAAACAATCATTCCATGTGTGTGTGTGTGTGTGTGTGTGTTCTAGTATTGATATCTTTAACCCTTTGCATGACTTGACTAAACAAAAGTTCAAACTGAGGACAACTTGTTCATTGGTTTGATTGACAGCTCTCGATTCACAGCTTACTGACTGATTATACTGAATGTAAAACAACACGGACTGCTATTGACTTCAGCAACCAATCCATAACATCTTTCCTTCTCATCACTTCATCTTGAAATCTGTATTTATTTTCATTATTTGATATTTTCATATGTGCAGGAACAATCAACGCACATGCAAATCAATCAATGACATCATCTGGCAAGTTTTTGAAGTAGAAGTAAACAAAAAAAGTACAGAGAAAAGTCGTAACAAAACTGCATGTCTGCCTGCACTGATCGAACCTTTAATCGCTGTGTTTAGCGCTAACGCTCGGCCGCTGCTGTGCGTCAGACTTTCCCTCCGTCAGCACCGGCGTAATCTGCTCATATAAAGCGTGATAATCGAGTGTTATTGAATTTTATTGTGCAGGAGACTCGCTGGCCGGAGGGACTGACGTGGCAGGTTCGAAATTGAGGATGCGGCCCGGCTCCTTCTCGCGACTTAATTGCGAGATTAATTTCTGCTTCAAAGTGCACTTCAAAGTTAATCTACAGCCTCAAGCTGTATACACACACACACACACACACCTCACCATCAACAGCACCACTTCCACCACAAATATAAGATGCTTAACATGTGATGTTCTACACACAAGAATAAAAGAGATCAAAAGGTACATTAATAACTGTACTATTTCTGTAAGTTTAAGACTAAATACTCATTAAATGATAGAAGGAGTCTCCAATGTCAGAGGTTGATCTCTACTTTTTTTTTTCTGCAGCATGATTTGTGATGTTTCAGTCACATGACAAGACTAATAAAGGAACGACTTATAGCTGGATCTCACTGGTTTATAGCGTATTTCCACTGTCTATATATTTTTTAACTCCATTACTTGAACACTTGGATATTTATTGTTAATGATCTAGAGCATTAGTATAACTTTGATAAGGATGTAGTCTCGGCTCTCATCACGATGTAGCTTGTCACTGCTGCTCCCTTGTGGCTGATCACATGCACTACAGGCTTTATAAAGAACTCTTTAACAACCAACCGACCTCCAAAGGTCCTAAATGGTTCAGATTCTGCTTTTCATCAACATTCTCCTTGCAATAAACCCGCCAGCCACTTTATTAGGTACAGAAACCACTTTCAGGAACACAAGTGAAAGTGTAAGTACCAGTATCTTACCCACACCATTACACCACCACCATCCTGACCTGCTGATACAAGGCGGGATGGATCCATGCTTTCATGTTCTACCCCGACCCTCTTGAATGTTGCAGCAGAAATCAAGACACATCAGGCCAGGTGATGTTTTGGTGAGATCTTCTGGTGCCTGATTTTGGTGAGCCCATGTGACCTGTAGCCACAGTTTTTATTGTTGCCTGTCTATCAGCTCGAACCGGTCTGGCCGTTCTCCTCTGACCTCCGGCATCAACAAGGCATGTTCTCTATACACGTTCAAAATCACTAAATACCTAAATCATCGTTCTTCCGCTTTCTGAAGCTCGGTTTGAACTTCAGCCCCTGATCGTGTCTACATGCCCTAAATGCATTGAGTTTGTCGCCATGTGATTGGCCAATGAGATGGAATGTGCTTTAACACAGTTGAACAGGTGTACAGTACCTTACGAAATGGCGGTAATCATTAAAATCATTGAGTGTTTAAAAAGAAAAGTAATGAGATCTTAAGAAGAAAAATGAGCTCTCAGTAATTTTTTCATTTTTTTTGCTTTTGAATTTGCTTTATTTCTTTATGCTTTGAAAGTACAACATTAATAACTCGATTACAGATTTATAATTAATTAATGAGGTTCTTTAAATCTATCCTGTTGGGAGTGGTCTCCGCCAGGGAAGACTCCGCCCCTGAACAAAGCACACAGGGGCTCGCTGGATGTTTCCAGATGATGTGACTCGAACATTTCAACATTTTTGGAATTTTGGAGAGATGCCACAGGCAATGTGGTTATTTTCTTTTTCAGCTGTGCATGTGTGTGTGTGTGTGAGTGTGCGTGCGTTAGCGGCGTCTCCTCTCCAGCGTGATCCAGATGCCCTGCTCGGGTCTGAGGACCAGTTCCCCCAGTGGCTTCAGCTCGTCTCTCTTCTGGCGCGACACCACGTCGAAAGAGCGCAAAATGGAGGCCAGAATCACCTTCTCTTCCATCAGAGCAAAACGTTGACCTACACACACACACACACACACACTTAAATTTACAAACAGCAGTGTGGTAACCTTACATTATAATATATTTCAAGTAATATTTCAGTTAATGTACTCTACATGTGTGTGTGAGTGTGAGTGTGTGTGTGAGAGAGACCGATGCAGTTGCGCAGGCCTGCAGAGAAGGGGATGTAGCAGTACGGGTTTCGACCCGACGTGTTCTCAGGCAGGAAGCGCTCGGGGCGAAACTCCTCGGGCTCGGGGAAGAATCGCGGGTCACGGTGGAGTGCGTACGCCAGTATGATGACATTGACACCCTTAGGGACTTTGTAGCCGTCTGTACACACACACACACACACACACACACACATCAACAGAATTTACTTATTGGTATAAAAAGTATATTAGTATAACTGAAAAAAGAGAAATGGATTGATGGATGAAAAAAGGTGTCGAAGGGCGGCTTAATGAACATTAATTATTCCCCCTGTTACTCATCTGCTCGTTAGTAAGAGGATGGAGCGGTGAATTAATGGACTGACAATCGGACAAAAGAATCAATTAATCAATCAGTGAATCAAATGATGAATCAAACAGTGAATCAAATGATGAATAAATCAGTGAATCAAATGATGAATCAATCAGTGAATCAAATGATGAATCAATCAGTGAATAGATTGGACAAAGGAATGAATGAATTAATTAATTAATCAGTGAATCAATCAGTGAATCAGTTAAAGAATTGGACAAAAAGAATTAGCCAATGAGGCAGTAACTCAATCAAGGTGTACAGTATATGGATCAATAGAAGAAGGAATTGTTCAATGAATCAAAAAATTTTAATCAATGAATCACTCAAACAATAACTGGTTTGTTGATTAGATTCAATCATTGACTCAATCAATCAATTAATTGAACAAAAATGTAAAAAAAATTAAATAAATTTGAGGATTTATTGTGTGCGTGTGGTTTTGTGTGTGTGTGTGTGTGTGTGTGTGTGTGAGTGTGTGTGTGTAAGTAGCTTACTGATCTTTGTGTCTTCACAGATGCTCCGAGCAAAGAACGGTACAGACGGAAAGATACGCAGCGCCTCTTTAATCACACACTCCAGGTAACGCAGCTTCTTCAAGTCCTCTGTGCTAATGGGCCTGTCAGAGTCACCTGACACACACACACACACACACACACACAATACATAAAGTATATAGCAAACAATAAAACAAAAAAGCAGACAGCAGTGTGTGTGTGTGTGTGTGTGTGTGCTCGCTCACCGAACACTTCATCCAGTTCCTGCTGAACTTTCCTCTGTATATCAGGATGAGCTCCCAGCAGGTGTATCGCCCAGTTCATACCAGCAGCTGTAGTGTCATGACCCTGCCACCAGGTGGCGACAAAGAAGTAAATCACTACAAATCAATCACTACAATGTGCTTCTTTCAAAATAAAGCGAGTCAATTTAGCCAAAATGCTAATCGCATCAGCTAAGTAGCTATAGATGATTCTAAAAACAAACAAACAAAAAAACACCTCATTGTATACACGATACATACACAATAAATAAATGCTTATTATTATTTTATAAGAAGTTTCATCTGGCAGTTTTATGCTATTTATTTACCTAATAAATATTTTAATGGAAACTCAGGTATTGTTAGCGCCTGATGGTCAATGGTTTAGTAGATATTTTAACGCGCATATCTGAGAGAAACATGGCTATTTTGCTTTTATGGTCATTTAGACTTTAAATAGACGTAGCTAGACTTCTATTTAAGAACCCACTGTGTTCATAGCTTTTCTCTTTGTACTAGATGTTAAGATTATGAAAAAGGATACCTCGAACATAAAAGTGTCCACTTCCTCCCGGATGTCTTGGTGCGTCATCTTGTTCCCGTCCTCGTCCATCGTCTTCAGGAGCAGATCCAGGAAGGCCCGCCTCTTCTTCATTCCCTGATCTGATTCGCTATCAGACTCCACGTAGTTAACGCCATACTCCTCCCTCTCGCGAATGACCTGCGTACCAATCAAATGAAAGCTCCAGTCAGAACCTAAAGCTGATTGGATTATGTTTGTGATGTCATAACAAGCTCTGAATAAAGAAAAAAAAAACATACACTCTCAGTGAAGGAGTGCAGGATTTTTAGACAGCGGTCGTGCTCTTTGCCATCGCCAAAGTACTGGAAGGCAAAGTCGGGCCAGTACCAGGGCATCCGCTGGCGCCGGCTGATGAGGTCACTCATCCTAGACCAATCAGATCTCATTGTCAATGTTATTATTAAAACCAAGACTTGCCAGGTGAAGTTGATTTCACAAACTTGATCCGGTATTACTACAAAATAAAAAGCTCTAGCAAACTTAATTTTGGTCGTAATTTCATTATAACATAAATACCTTTTTCATAACAATTTGCCAAAGGTCCTCCAGCTTGCTAGCATATCGCTAACTCTTTTCATGTTTACAAATTTGCCCATTTGCCAGCTATCAGGGATAGCTACTGTACTATCTACTACAATATTAACTGAACTATACTGTACTATTTAGCTGGCTTTTCTTAGCACAGTACTGATTTTACAGTAGGTACTCAGTATAATTGAGTTACAGTTGTATCTCGGCATCCGAATGCCCCACCTCACAAATATTCACCTTAAGAACAGAAATTGTACAAGAAATTTGAATTTAAAAAAAAAAAAGAATATTTTCGGCATACAAAAATACGACCAAACCGAGTCGAAAGAAACGCAGACTAAGTTGGGCATACTTGTTTTTGTATGTGAAAAGCCAAGCAAATCGAGTGCACATAGTTTTTTTTTTTTTTTTTTTTTTCCCCAAGATTTAGAGAATAGCAACACAGGTCCCAAGGACGGTAGCAAGAAGAAAAGGGAGCCGTTTACAGTTTGGTTTTTAAAGCAGTTGGTGCAGAGAGGAATCATAAATTAAGGTTAAGTGAGATTTAATGTCTATTTATTTCATATTTTACTTCTTTTACAATGTTTGGATTGTTTTTTTCTATGCAATAATATGATTATAGTGTTGGAAATTGGAAATATTGATCATTCTTTTGGGGGTGGCTGGAACGGATTATCTGCTTTTACATTATTTCCTATGGGAAAAGGCGCTTCACAATACGAAATTTCGCCTCAAGAACTCGCCTCCGGAACGGATTAAATTCATATACTGAGGTTCTGCTGTATATGTTAAAAAAAAAAGTTTTTAATTTTTTTTTAAAAAGGCTAAACCTTATGTTGATGATAAAATGCTAAAAGTGGTCTGTTTTTTATTATAATGGGCTTGATTTGAAGTGTTTACTGAGGAGCTAACTTACCGATACACGGCGCGCACGTAATCGGAGTCAGAGTTGCTCTGTGCGTAAATCTTCTTCCCCATCGCCGTTTCTGTAACACAATCACATGAACCCGTGACGAGAATTCTGTCTCGTGTTATTAAGTCCGATCGGCTCAACTGACTCAGTTCACCATTACAGTCGACTCTTTTGCACAGATTGTTTACAGACCAGTTGTATACATCTTTCCCTGTATATTATTGTAATTGTTCAATTATCCTCAAAACTTACAGAACAACACTAACGAGTTCTTAGAGTTGATTCATTTCTGACTGACAAATCACGAGCCATAACACGACGTACTGTTTATTACACCTTCTATCCCATGGGTTGCTTTTTTTTCTTTTCTTTTTTTTTTTACAATACTGAGCGCTGTAACAATTACTGAGGCGCATTACAATCAATACAGCTTTTTATATGACTTGGACTTTAGTCTCGGGCTAGAGAACCGTGTCACTGAAATCCTGAGGTAAACATCAGGAGCAAACAAACATAAACAAGTTCAAAATGAATCCTATTTGCAGTAAATATGTTAGCTACGTGTTGCTTAGGTTGCTTAGCTATAGTTGATTGCGTTCTGATTATAGAGTGTGGTGTTCAAGTGAAACCGGGACTTTTGATTTTGACACAGTTCTGAGAGTAAAAACTTCCTTTATTTTTCTATATAATCCCCTGCTACACTAACGCACTCATCCCTGCGTTTCACGTGGAAGTTATTAGTCGATTTTCAAGAATTAGTTGCTGAATGCTCACAGAAGTCTGTTCTCCGAGCCACCTCAGCCAGGATCGTCATTCACAGATGTGCGGCCGTCTTTAAAGCGTTTCCACTGTTCAAATGTTTTAGTAAGGCTAGGTCTCATCACCGTACTGTGCTTGACGTCTCCTGAAAATCTCCTGTTTTACGTCTTCATTCACCAATAGGTTTATCACAAGTCCCAGTTTGACTCGAACATCCCTCTAATCTTTAAGTGCATGTTCCGTGAAGAAACTGTTAGCTAACACTAGCCTTGTACTGTATACTGATTATGCCCGTTTGCTGTGTTAACGAGCATGAATGTTGCTTTGGCAGCTCGCATTGTGGTGCCACGTAACTCTTTCTTGCTCTTTTTCTGCTTCAATGAGGATAAAACTCATGCAAATCTATGTACGTTTTCATCGTAGGTATTGTGGTATCAAAAAGTTTCAAGACTAGTTTTGTAACACAGCAAAAAACGGTTTGCACACACAGTCAGACACAGTGAGCACCGACCTTCATAAGTCAGTGTTCCAAAAGACATCGCCCTGTGTACATCAGAAGCTGTGCAACCGCTGTTGACTACACATGTTACCGCGTCTGCTATTTTATCACGAACATCAAGTTAGAACAAGGAGCGAACGTGAAATTCTGCGTGAAACTCAGCAAATCTGCCAGAGAGACATTTGACATGACTCAGCAAGTTTTACGGCGATGCTGCAATGAGCTGTCTGAGGAGTTTTGAGTGATCCCTGGCTAGCTTGTCTTTTTCCTTTAGCACACTTAAGGCTGATTTTGTTGCTTGTACTTAAAGTCATTTACTTGTTTTGATACTTATGATAGTTACCAATATGGCAACGGGAAACTAATATACAGTTATAAGGATGGTGTGTGTATAACAAAGCATAGGACAACACACACACACACACCACAGATGATGTCGAGAGCACAGAGTGTGATGTGGTTAAAGCAGTTAAAAGGCCCTTTCCCAACACACGTGTCCAGTTTGTCGACCAGGACCTCGGCTTGCTCGTTCATCACCTCCAGGAAGTCAGCCAGGATGGAGAAGTGGAAGGTGGGCGTGAGGAGCTTTCTTCTGCTCCGCCATTTATTCCCTGTACTGACAGAGAGAGATACGAAAGGTGAGGCGAGGTGAAGAAAGACAGGCATGAGCTGATAACAACGATATTTATCACTTAATAATTACCTTATATAATATTTATCTATAACTATATAACCGTTTGTTTCTTATCTCAGGAACAGGCTAACTGCGTTCAGGTGTGTACCTTGTCAGCAGTCCGGTTCCGAGCCAGGGGTGCAAAAACTTATAAGAATAAGCCTTGTCCATGTGCACTGAGTTATTCAGAACTGTCTAAAAAAAAAAAACACAGGAAAAGTGGTAACCAAGGTGGAAAGTGTGTTACAGTAACACAGGTTACATAAGGATCTCAAACGCATCGTCTTGTATTTCTGTTTAAAGTGTAGATATAAATATACACCGCCCATGAACCTCTGCACCGCGTTCTTTGACCTTTAATGAAGTTGGAACATGGCATACGTGTAAATGAGAGAGAGATTCTGTGTGTGTGTGTGTGTGTGTGTGTGTACCTCAACTGTCTCCGAGTGGTAGAGGAAGAGGAAGGGTATAGGTCCGATCCATGCCATGAGTAAAGGAGCGTCCCGAAAGTCGTTCGTGAATTGGATAACCTGCGAAAAGAATTCTAACACACACACATTTTCAAATAACATTTAATTTACACTCTAATTAACAACATTGCTTTTATATAACAGGTGTGTGAGCAAGAAATTACAAATAAATATAGATGAACTAAGATTTAACTAAGACACTTTATGGTCAATATGATGAAGCCCAGTGTATTGCCAGGCCACTGCATGCGTGCACACACATAGTAAGTGTAGTAACAGTTTCACTGCAATAATCTAATGCTAGAAGTTTATTTTATTCATTTACTCGCTTACATACACTATCAATTTTGGACAAACCGTCTAACTCCATGATCTTCCCTGATGTTTATCATTTCTAAACTGCAAAACAATGCTGAAGGCGTTTATCCAGAATCCACAATAATCTCCTTTGAACAGTTGATATTGAGATGTATATCTGCTCCTTCTGCT
>JAQQZT010000013.1:2472067-2483331 GCA_030068275.1 Clarias platycephalus | reverse complement strand
GAACGTCTCCTCTGCAGCAGAGGTCAGTTTTGGTCTTGATTTCCTGGGAAGGTCTTCATGAGAGACAGTTTCATCATCATCATGGAGCTCGATGGGTTTTACAAACGCACTCGACACAATACTGTTCTTGTGAGGACTGTTCCAGAACCGCTGACCTTCATGTCTTAAAATAATGACTGTTGTTCTTGTTATATTGTTATTGTTACTTAATTACCTAATGACATGTATGTTATTTCATAGTTTTTTTTTTTTATCCAGTACTGTTTAGAATGTAGAAAACTTTTGACTGGCACTGTAGTTATTTCCCTATTTACAATGTTCTATTTATTATTTACTTACTAAACTTCTGAATAAATTTCTGACTTGTATACTTCTTTAGTCACTTTCCTTTCTACTTATATTGCTATTTAGTTCTTTTTTTGCCTACACTTATTTATTCAGGCTGCTTATTTACAATACCTCCCTACCTACTTAATTACTGGCTTTGATGCTTATTTGTTTGTTCATTTGTTTGTTTATTAGCTTGAATACTTGGATATTTATTTTGACTTTTCACTTACCTATATGTGTACAGTATATGTTTAATTACAAATCTATCTGCTTAATTTACCTTTATTTCATTTATTTGCTTGTATTCACATTTATTTGGGCCACTTATTTACCGATATATATTCTTATTTATCTACTTGTACGCATTTGTATTCTTAGCTATTTATTTATTTATTTGTCTATAACATTTATTTACTTTGATGTTTAATCTATGTACTTACTTACTTGTACACCTACCTTGTATTATTTATTTATTTATTTATTTATGTACCAATTTAACTTATATACTTCTTTATTCACTTAGTTATGCTACATATCTATTTATAAATTTAGCCTACAGTACTAGTATACTTATTTATTTTAATATACTAGCAATATACTTATTTAGTTATTGATTGTTTCATTCAGTCCTTTATTTATTCAACTTATTTGGTTTTATTTACTTAATTAGATGTATACTTATTTGTGCTACTTATCTATTTTTTTTAAAGCTATATACTTATAAATATATATAATTTTTTTATTTGTTAAACTTATTTATGCCTAAATATTTCCTTATTTACGTTCCATAGGTGTTTTCTTTATTCATAATGTATTTACCTGCACACCCCGCCCCCCCCCCCCCCTTGTTTACTTGTTTACCTGATTACGTCATGCCCGTGATGGTACAGTATACAGTATATGTGCGCTGCCTCTCACCTCCGGCTCTGGTCTTGAGCTGCAGCGCGTGCCCGAGCACAGGGTAGGCGACACCGATGCTCGGCACGGGCTTCAGCTCGGTCCACATCCGCACGAAGTCCCGGATGAGCCGGTACGAGACCCAGGCCAGCACCAGCGCAAGGACGCACGCGCCCGCAGCCACCAGACCCAGAGCGCGCGCCATGACGTGTAGTAACCACAGCGCGAGCCGCACGAGGAGCAGACTAGTTCTGCGCTTTATAAGTGATATATTGTAACGTTTCTAGGAGTTCACCCCGCCCCTCGGAGCTGACCAATCAGGAGAGAGGAGAGGCTGGGCTTCAGTGGTCTAGTGGAAATTAAATAGAAGTTTCTATTTAACATTTCTGTCCCTCATTGTGTGTCCTGTGTTTTAAAAAAAATAATAATAAATAAATAAAATTATATATATATATATATATATATATACACTTCAAGCTTCTTCGAAAGAAAGTGACTCAATGTAAGCCATAATGTACTCTATTCACAGAATGCTTTATGATTTCTACCTGGTCAGCAATTCTTTCTGAGCCGTGAATACAAAATGTAAGAATAAGCTTTATCCATGTGAAAGTATTTATAATTATTAAAGATGCAAAGTCAAAGATTTAAAATGCACACACTGCCAAACAACCCGCACAGTGTGTTTGTATAGTCCTCACTCTGGACTTTGTTCTTTGAGCTGTATACAGAGGGTAAAATGCTTAGTGTTTATGACGCAGAGACAGAAAGATGTGAAGCTATATATGAGTGTCTCTTCACTCCAGCGCAGCCATTCCCAAACGTAATGAGGCTGCGGCCCAGTGTGAATCAACAGCAAGGCAACATCTGCGTCCCACTGAAATCTGTAATCATAGCTCTGATCAACAGACGAGACGTAGATAAATTAAGAATATCACGCAGAGGAGAGAGAGAGAGAGAGAGTGGGAGTTTTGTGTTTTGGCCATGTCACCCTGCCGGTGATCAAGTCTTCTTTTGAGCTTTTAGTCCCAGATTCAATCTAGAAAATTGTACTGGATTGTAATAATTTAGAAAGAAGTTGTGTTTTTTGGAACACTAAATTTTTTGCCCACTTTGGGGCTCTTATCCTTGCTGGAGTTTTCAGGTCCGAGGGCGGATCCACAGAATCCCAGTAGGAAGCAGAAACTGGCAGAGAACATTTCCATGCAACGATGTCCCTGGAAAACTTCCATATATTTTCCAGGATTATCCACTTTGTTAAACAAGATGACAGACCGGCTTGATGTCAGAGAGACAAGCTAGCTGACGAGTGGGTGCACCGCCTCCCCCCATTTTACAACCATGGGCCGATTATTCTAGGTTACGGTCAGCAACAACAAAAAAAAGTGCTGTGAAGCGTGTGGACCCAAGATGGACAGAGTAACACTACATGCATGAAGAAGTACATATGCACCACATACAACAGTAAAACTCCGCCCCTCATGTGTTGTATAGGCAGTGTGTTCAGATGTGTTGTCTATGACATGGTTCAGCTTGTGTTGTGTAAAATGACGTGAAAGGGTTAAACTTCTATGTTCATATGAATCAAAATCAATAGTTGCTTAATTTGAAAATCTATTGAGTTTTTTCACTCATATTCATAATTGCTCTTTATTACATTTTCTTAAAAAAGAAATATAATTGTATTCATCTCCATCACTATATACTGTTTATTATGTACTTACATTTTAATAATTACATATTTATTTCTTTACCTTACTGATATTTACAATTTCTTATTTAATTACTTACTATATAAATATGATCTTATTTTATTGTAGTTACTTATTTACTGATATACTGATTGATGGATTATTATTTATATAGTTTTTATTTGTATTTATTTGTTTACTTGCATTACATTTAATCATATTTATGTACTTTTTAATTTACATACTTATAATTTCAACAATCACTTATTTGCTTATACAGTATTTACTTACTGATGTACTTGTTTATGTATTGTTACTTTTTACATATTTATATAGTTCATTATACTTACTTAATTATCAAATTACATTACATTTACTTACTACTTGTACATATTTTCATATCAATATTTATTTATTTATTTATGAATTACATTAGACATTTCTATATTGCCATAATTATTTATATAGTTGTTTAATTACTGATTGTTTGTTTACTTGGTCATTTATTTACTGTATGTAATTGTTTATCATATTCTTTGGTTTATATTATATTAAATATTTATGTATTTAATTAAGGCATCTAATCTAAGGACAATCATCCTTTTGTCAATTTACTGTATGTCTATTATCTCTATTATGAATTAGTTCTTGTGCATAAATTATACTAATATAGTAATAAACTTACAGCTTAAATGTAATTAAGCTATTTAAAAAAATATTATTATTGGATCATGTCTTTTTATTATTGGTCACATACGTAGCTGCATGAACTGTAAAAAAGAAAAAAAAAAACACATTAATGTAATTAATGTAGAGTTACATAATCAGCTTCATCATGTAATCCATGATGCTTGATTAAGTGCTTTTATAAAATGGTACTATATTATTTGATAAGAATTACACTTTCAAATAAAACAAAGGGGAGATATTGGTAAATTTACACTCAATTGTTTATTTGCAGAACCAGCCACTAGAGGGCAGACTATAACAGTAAATCATGAGACGTGACCCAGCACAGTTTTATAAAATCAGATATCATCTTGGTTTAGAACAAATATATAAACATATATACATGTTGTATAAAAATACAACATATCATTAAAAAAAAAAACCTATATAGTGCAAAACATTTGTTTCAAGTTCATATTAACACTTTCTGAGGCATTGGTTTAAAACATTAATCAGGAGCTCCACCCTAGGTGAAACTGTTCGTTTAGAAAGAAAGAAAGTGGAGGAATCTCTATGAAGCTGTGGATAAAGAACCTTAGTAGAACTTAGTAGAAGGAATTCAGGTCTACCAAAAAAACTAAAGTGGAACCTCAGCATACGAACGATTGAACCAAACCAAACAGAACGCCGGCTAAGCTGATGCTATAACTTGTTTGCTAAGTTGCTTGATATAACTGGTTTGCTAGGTTTTTTGCTATAACATATTTGCATCAGTAGAAAGCAAAGTGAAGCAAGTTTACGAATGTTTTTCAGTCAGCGAGAGCAGTTTCGAAAGAGTCAACCCAGGATGCCGATGTTGCCTTCGGCACGCTTTCAAAAGCTGCAAGTTTTTGTTTGTTTTTTGTAATATTCGTCATATTTTTGGGTGCCTTGAACGGATTATCTGCATTTACATTATTTACCATGAGAAAATGTGTATCGCCTTAAAAACTCGCCTTAACTCGAATTAAATTCGTATGTCGAGGTTCTGCTGTATCATGTAAAAACCTAAAACTGTTCCATCACTCACTTGATCTTTTCTGACCTGAAGATAAGTGATAAAAATGGCTAGCAACAGCAAAATGTTTGCTTACTTTAATTAATTTAGCCTAACCATCATTAGCTTGACATAACATATTCATTCTCCAAACCTAAATCCATCTAGCCCTGTCAGCGTAAAGTGGATTAGCTGACTGTATTTTTAGTTTCAGCACCTACAGTAGCATTAATAGTAAAACTTGTTATTTTAAGCATCTACAGTAGGAACCTAGTGTGCTAAAAGAGCTAAGTAGCTACATCAACGTAGCCTCAACCTTGTAAACTGCTAGCATAAAAAGCCAACTTGTTACCAAAGGCGATAGAAAGGTAAACAGCACCAACTGAGGCTAGCATTAACAGCAATCCTTTATCCAGTCCATTAAATGCTTCATCCAGGTTCTACCCAGACAGTCGGCTTTAGGCAACACGGTTGCTCGAGGATAACGCTTGCTGTAGCTTCTGGCGGAAAGCCGTGATGCGCTCTTTTTGCAGAGGCCACTGGAGCATGCAGCGGCGTTTCAGCATGCCTTTACGCAACATGAGCGACTGAGTCAGGCGGTACTCTGCGACATCTTCAAGGAAAATCAGGACCAGCGAGTCCCGATTCTCTTCCATTACCTGGTGAAGGGCGTGATGGACTTTAAACCTAGTGACAGAGAGAGAGAGAGAAAGACAGAACTGAGATAATGCTTGTGAACTGAAACAAGGTTGTGTTTTTAATTATTTGTACCATCTGAATGTCTATTACTGTACATGACCATAAGGATCGAAATGGACCTGAATATGCTTTCATTGAATTATTATTATTATTATTTAATAACCACTTGCTAAGTGTGTGTTTTGGCTAGCTTGCAAAGGAACATTTTGAGGAACCAGACATGGGAAGAGGAAATTGGCTTGCGGTCAAATTTCAGCAAATGTCTTTCAATTCATTATTTCAACATGTCATGTGTCAGTGTTCATTCTTAGACTTACTGTCTACACCAGGGATCATTCAAAAGTGCCTCAGTGACAACAAAAACGATTTTCCGGGACATTCTCATGTTGTCTACAATCGTCTCTAATGTGGAACAGCCTGGCATTGCATCCCGGTCTTCCAAGAAGAACTTGAAATCATTGTCTTCCAAAGGAAGCAAACTTCGTTCCACCCAAAGTGAATCCTCCTGAGAATGGACGATGTAGGCTTTGTATTTGTATCTGCACTCGTCTGTATTCAACCTTTTATAGCGAAACTCATTTATATCCAGGGTGCGACTGACTAAAATGTTCCAATAGAAATGAATCCTCCAGCCCTGGTAGTGCACCAGGAAGGCTATAACCATTAGACCCAGTACTAAAGTGCTGGAGATTATATATGCAGCCTGAAAGGGTACCAGGTCCTTACAGGATTCTGGGTTGAAGTCCAACACCGAGCGATTAAAGTACAAGGATGGAGTGTTGCAGATGTAGCTTCCTATATCAGGTACGCTAGTGTTGGTGGTATTGAGCCAATTGTGGAACCACATTATGCTCTCGCAGGTGCAATCAAACGGGTTATGATCCATGTAGAGATCAGTCAGGTTGGACAGCGGCACTTTGAACGTCTCCGGCCTCACCGAGGTCAAAAGATTCTTCTGAAGCCGCAGGAAGCGCAAAGACCGCAAATCGTCAAAAATGGAGTTGTGGAGAAAATTCAGGAGATTCCCACTAATGCTGAGGTATCTTAGTTGTGAGAGGCCTTGAAAGGCCATCATTGGAATCTCATCAAGACCATTATTGTCCAACTCAAGGACGGTAAGGTTCAGAGCATCGTGAAGGAACAGCACAGGACCCCCAGGATTAGCATTTTTCCACACCCTGGCCAAATTATTGTGCTGAAGTTTCAGCACACTAAGATGCTGTAGACCATCAAGCCAGCCATTTTTTATGTTTGCAATGTTGTTGTTACTGAGATCCAGCACCGCCAGGTTGACCAGCGTTTTAAATGGAGACTGGTCCATTTTCATATTTGGACATAAGGCAAGCCCGAGCAAAAGAATCCTCAATGTGGGTACATACATGAAAGACGTAGACGTCAAATTTATCTTCTGCTGGTTGTAGGACAAATGGATTTCCTTGATACTGTCAAGACCCTGAAACTCTTCTCCTGTCAGCTGCTGGTTGATGAAGTTGTGGCTGAGCACAAGAACCTTCAAGTTTCCCAAGCTTGAAAACGCTCCTGGCCCCAGGGCCTTAATGCCCATTCCTGTAAGATTAAGTATCTGAAGAAGTGGAGATCCTTTCAAGGAGACAAATGTGGTGTTGCTGACTGTCTTTAGCCCTGTGCTGCTCCAACCCAGATTCAGCTCTCTTAGACATGGAAGTCCATAAAAAATATTCTCAGTGATCTCCCTGAACGATGTCTTCTCCATGTACAGATACTCCAGCTGGACCAGTGGCTGGAAAGAGAAGTCGTCAATGACGGGCACCGCATGACCTTTCAAAAGCGCCCACTGAAGGTTGAGCTTCTTCAGGCTCTTCAGTCCAGAGAATGTTTCCTTGGTCAATTGTTTTATGTTGTTGTGCTCTAAAGAGAGATTCTCCAGCATGGGAAACCACTGAAAGGCCCCATCTGCGATTCTGGACATGCTGTTGTTGGAGAGATCCAGGATAGTCAGGTTGGTCTTGTCAAAACCTTTGAAGGTGCTGATGAACAGATTGAATTGCTGGGTGTTTTGCATGGATAGGTTTTTCAAAGAGGTGTCAGAGAGTTCCTGACAGAGTTTGGACATGATGGTGGTGTTGAGTTTACAACCGTTTAGCACCAGGTCTTGGAACCTAGCAATGGGTTTGAAGCAGCCAGGCTCTACCTGTGAATAAGAGTGCAATTAGAACAACATTGTTAGCAATATATACTGTATATATTTTTAGCTTAGTATAAACTGCTGTATAGACCCTATAGTCGTGTTCATTGGTGCGACTAATCTTAGTAAATCATAAACTGGGTGAATGGAAAGTTCTGTTGAACTTTGCCAGTGTGCCAGCCTTAATCAAAATCCATGCATTATTATTATTATTATTATTAATATTATTAATATTATTCATGACTCTGCATCAAAGGAGAATACTAATATGACGACAATAAATAATTGACAGCTCCAACCTCTCTCATACCAGATTTATATATTTATATATATTCTGAGCTCAATTCCTGCTTTGAGTTGCATAGGTGAAAGTCTTCCTCTTTCATAAGCAACATACGCTACAACTCTGTTCCTCATTCCTTTGCACTAAGGCCAGATCAGTGGAAACTAGCATATATAATGCAGCTGTGTTTCGTCCTCACCTTCTTTAGAGGCAGAGAAGAAAGCACCAGCGTCCGGAACAACAAGGATTCGTTGAGGAAACTGAAGTCGTCCTTTTTCAGCTCCATGATGTTGTTACCTGCAAAGATGAGGGTCTCCAGGCTGTTAAGCTGGGGTCGCGATCCTAGGCAAGCGGTGGTCAGCTTGTTTCGGGATACGTCCAGCCAGGCCAAATTCTGCTCACATACAAACGAAAAGTGATAATGTCAGTGCCATTGCTCAGCGTAGGTTGTCTTACAGGTGTTGATTGCACAGTATAACAGTTCTGTAGCATTTCACAAACATCTAATCTTATGTTTAGAAGCTAATTTCACCCACATGCTAACTAATTTTATTGGTTATGCAAAACCAGAAAGCAAATTTGCTTGCAATCTCGCTAAAGTTATGCAAACTATTCTAAACATGTTGCATGATGAGGTTTTGGACTGGCTAGACCCAGGGACTCCTGCAGGAGGTGCAAACCTGATGCCCTAGTTACAGTCTGACGTGGCTGCATTCTGACGCGCGCTTTCTCAACACAGCAGCGGGTTATGAAGGCAAACACGTGTAAATAAGGTTGCTACATCCAAATTGACCTTCATGCCATTATAACATGGCACCACCCTGTGAGTCACACACCTGAACACACTCTGCAGACACACAGCAAGTCTGACTTTAACAAAAAAAAAAACCTGATCCCCTACCCGCTCAAGTCTAGTTCTCGCATTTATTTTTTAATCTTGCTCTGCCAATAGGAGAGCGACAAAACTCCACCATTCGGAACACTCTGCGAAGTCACCAGCGATGATGTCACTTCCTCCGTATTAGTGATAATAATAATAATAATTGATTAAAGATGTAGCGAGATTTTTTTTTTTTTTAAGTCACACAGAAGCAGACGGTGGAAACGGGTCCTAATGTCTCTTTGAGTGTCTAAGGCTGCCGATCCCTGACTTAGACAGAAACAGAG
Organism: Clarias platycephalus; assembly: GCA_030068275.1. Classification (NCBI taxonomy): domain Eukaryota; kingdom Metazoa; phylum Chordata; class Actinopteri; order Siluriformes; family Clariidae; genus Clarias; species Clarias platycephalus. The sequence goes on along the minus strand of JAQQZT010000013.1, from coordinate 2,474,395 downwards.
ACCACGCCTCAGCAGATACAGACCACGCCTCCTTCACTAAGACAGACATAACAACCACGCCTCCTTCACTTGGGCAGTTACAGAGACCACACCTCCTTCACTAGCTCTGGGATTAACCCATGACCTACCTCTGTCCTTGAGAAGGGTTCTCCTTTAAGTCTCAATCTGTTATCAGACAGGTCCAGGTGTGTGAGGCGTGTGCAGTTGCTCAGGTCTTGGTCTTGCAGCAGGTGCACTTCATTGTGGCGCAGGGCGAGCCGCCACAGCCTGGGCGCGGCCTGGCACAGACCTGCCGGTACTGCCTTCAGACTGTTGTAGCTGACGTCGAGCTGCTCCAGACGGATGTATCGGGTCAGAGACGAGGGCTTGAGCTGGACCAGTCGGTTATGGGACATGTCCAGGACGCTGATGTCCTCGGGCAGGTCCTGGGGGATGGCATTCAGGTTCATGTGGCTGCAGTCCGCCTTTCTCAGCTCGACTCTGCAAGCTCTCTCGGTTCTGGAAGCTTGACTCAGCCCAGGAACCCACGAGCAGAGGAACAGGAACAGGTGGGCGGTGTTCCGAATCGCCATGTGCGCTCTCTGAAATTATGAGAACATCAAATGAAACAAATCGATTGAATAAATGGCAACACACACACACTCAAACACCCTTAAACATTGCCGCAGTTTTATGACGTACCACTATCCGAATCGCCACACGATTCCCAAACAACAAAACAGAGGAGCTTGAGCAACCCGTGCTGACGCACCAGTCCTGACAGGATGTCTCTGTGTTAAAAGGGAAGGTGACGTGACTTGCATGAGTTTGGATCCTCCTCGTCTCTGTCTCTTTTTTTTTTTTTTTTTTTTGCTGTAGGGTGAAAGCCTGCACCGGGATCCGAGTTTCTTTTCCCCATTCACCACTTCCTCATATTCCATTACAACCTGCTGCCACCTTTTCTATTTCTTAACCTGATATATATGACCTTGTGTTTTATCTCAGGGATATTCTGCTTCTGTTTGATTTGTTATTCATATCCATTATCAGATCATTTTGAAGAACTACTCGATTCACTCAATATACAGTGATTCGTTTGACTTCACTAAGCGTGTAGTGATATAGTGAAAACCCAGACCTACTTGGCTAACATTTGGTAGTAGAAGTTTTGAAATGTATTGGCAGAGTTAAGAAACATCAGAGAATATCTTAAGTTATTTGAAGGTGGATTGGAGCAGATTCTAGATTCCTCTTTTTAGTAAATCAAAGAGTCTAAATTCCTTGTTTAGTGTTATGTTGGAGAGCTTTGGTCTCAAATCCACTCCTTACACACGCTTACCCCAGTCTCAAAACTCCGTGAGGGCTACATTTAATTAGAGCCCAAAACGCTATAACATCAGCCCTATGTCGTCATAGCGTGTGAAGGCCCTCTTGTTCGTTTAGGGATTTTTTTTTTTTCCGACCATCTGGGTCATTTTGTGGGTCTTAACATGCTCAAAACTTTGGCACACAGATTGAAACCTGCCATTAGGATGGCTGAAAGTCTTTGCTCCGGGCATGGCATGGGACCCTCACATAAAGTTTTACACATAGCTCATACACACTTGCATGCATGCACATGAAACCCGGTATACTGTACATTTAGAGCTCACTGAGCTGAACGACTTTTGTCATGGACTCAACTCAACAGGAAGTCAGTTATTTTGTGTTGTTTGCAAAACACAACCAATGGATTTTGATACACTCTTGCTAGGGGATTTATACGATCGCCAACAAACCTAGGGGTGATCCCAAGACACTGAGACACTGAGGATGCAAAAGTGCAAAATTGCGGAGGAATTTTTTATATCTTAAACGGGTCAGCTCTGATGATTCTCTACGCTTATACTGAAGAGTGGTTAATAACATCATATTGAGTGACATCATAGTGTGATGCTTTTTTATCAGCATTTTTTAGAGGTGGTTTAAAAATTTCCCCCTTTTCTAAAGTGATGTCATAATGGTATTGGTATGTCCCCTTTAAGTGCATTTGCCCAGTGTGCCCACTGTCTTTCATGGCGAAGGCGCAAGGTGCTTGGCCCCGCTCATCATTGCTTGCAACTATATTTACTCATTACATTTTTTTTAAAGGTTTAAAATTGTAACAAAATCATGGAAAAAATGTCACATCGGCTTGTTTTCATATTCATAGAATTGCAATTTTAAACAAATCCGCACTGAGGTATCTTGATAATATCATATCGTGAGGTGACTGGTGATTACCGCCTTAGTACTGTAACGTACTGTGGTGATGTCGGACTGTGGGTGTGTGTGTAGGCATATACGCAGAGGGGGTTCAGGTGTAACCAA